>OUQQ01000332.1:0-21588 GCA_900404475.1 Spongospora subterranea | reverse complement strand
GTCACGACGAGAATCTTCTACCGCTGTCAGCGCAAGGTAAATCATCTCCGGTCTCATGGTGCGGTTGAAGTTACCTTCTTGGGAAACAAATTTGGCATCTGCGAGATTTTTGGGAGGCCTCCAATGGATCACGTATACTGCTACCGTAGCTTTGCCGAGCCTCTGTTGGAACTATTGCGTCAAAGGGGGAATATTGACATTGCCTGTCATGATGTATGTCTCGGATTCGAAATAAAGAGGTCGTGTATAGGCAAAATCAGTAAGAATCAAGAAGGAAATATGAATGGTTCATCAGAGAGTGAGGTAATTAGGACAATATGTACATGTAAAATCTACATAAAATCGCTGAACTTGAGCGTTGAATCGTCTTCGAACTTGTCAATCCCAAACAAAGAATCACATCCAAAACGGAAATTTCTAAAAATACAAACGAAAGGGAGGCCCAAAACCGGAAGCCAACGTTATTTGAGTCAAGCTGAGCAGCAGCGAAGAAAAAAAAGATTCAGAAGCGAAAACTCATTGATACTTTCATAAAATCGCCGTATTCGAAGTGACACTTGACGATTGTGTTTCCTAGATGGCTCGAATCCTCCGTTTAATTCGGTTCGTGAATCGTTAAAAATGCTCTCCGCTCGTGTTGGGGCGCATCCAGAGTTGCCGCGTTTGCACTGCACAGACGACGACAGCAAGAACGTTGTCGTCTGGCGTTGAATTGCTTCTCTCGATTCCGATTGATGACCCGTCCAATTGAATCCTCCCCGTCTCCGTCAATACTGTTCACCCTGAGACACCCGTCGGTATGACCATTACCAGTTGCCCGGCCTCCCAATCAGCCATCGGACCCTCTCCCCCCGAGTCAGCGCCCCCCAGACTCAGTCCTCCCCCCTGTCTCTGTCCCACGCCCCAATGCAGCTTCTCTCTCAGACACCCATCCGATACATTACCTGTACCACAGTCCCTCGGCCTCCTCACCCAGCAGAGCAGGTGTAATCAGGGCCCATTACAGCGATAGGGGGCGGAGTCCGCGACCCCAAGGAGAAACTCCATTAAACCAATATGGTGTTAGCAGATCTAGGGGACAAACTCCAGAATGCACTTCGATCGCTATCAACCGTCTCCATCGTTGACGAGGATGCGTTCAAAGTTATGCTTAGCGGAGTACAGCGTGCTCTGCTTCAGGCCGATGTCAATGTCAGACTAGGTATATCTGCCATCGCGCCCCCTTTCTGGGTGATTTACCATTTTTTTACAGTTGGGCAGCTATGCAATTCCATAAAATCCAAAGCATCCATAAGCTCAATGGCAGTTGGATTAAATCGTCAAGTTGTTGTTCAGAAAGCGGTTTTCGAATCATTATGCGAGATGTTAGATGCTGGCCGAGACCCGTTCAAACCTATTCGTGGAAAGAGCAATGTCGTCATGTTCGTCGGTCTTCAAGGATCTGGTAAGACTACATCATGTACTAAGCTGGCATATTGGTATCAAAAGAAGGTTGAATTTTCCGCAGCGTATTTGTGGTATTTATTCGACTAAAACTATATTGCTATCAAACAGGGATGGAAAACATGTCTTGTTTGTGCCGATACGTATCGCGCAGGTGCATATGATCAACTGAAGCAGAATGCTACCAAAGCCAATATTCCATATTATGGTCTCTCTTTGCTGTGCCAATCTGGTTACTGTTCGTGACATAACCTGCTTCTTCATCAGGTTCTTATACTGAAAGAGATCCTGTCCGTGTTGCTGCTGATGGTGTTGCACATTTCCGTGGCGAAAAGTACGAGATGATTATCGTGGATACGAGTGGTCGACACAAGCAAGAAGCTGCTCTATTCGAGGAAATGGAGCAAGTCGCTGCTGTTGTCGATCCTGATGATATCATATTTGTCATGGATTCATCAATTGGTCAGGTTTGTGTTGCGAGATCTTTGGCTAGTTGTTTTCTTTTTCCTTTCTGAGAAAATATCCCTCGCTATTTAGGCTGCCTATGATCAGGCGCTGGCGTTTAGGTCAAGTGTGGCAGTTGGTAGTGTTATCATAACCAAGCTTGATGGTCACGCCAAGGGTGGTGGAGCACTATCTGCTGTTGCGGCCACTAAGTCTCCCATCATATTTGTTGGAACAGGTTCGGCACCAACTGCTAGGCGGAATCATGATAATGCCATCGCAATCTGACATCACCAACAGGTGAACATATCCAGGAATTTGAACCATTTTCTGTGAAATCGTTTGTCAGCCGTCTTTTGGGACGAGGAGATATGGCAGGCCTAGTGCAAATGTTTGAAAGCAGCACTAATATTGAGGAGAACAAGGAGGCTGTAGAGAAGATCATGCAAGGGGGATTTTGTTTAAGGATCATGGCTGAACAGTTCGAAAGTCTGATGGCTATGGGTCCCATAGGACAAGTTCAGTTGAATACTGTCTTTCTCTTCTGTTTTTCTTAGTGTTCATTGCAGGTGATGTCAATGATTCCCGGTTTATCTCAAGTTATGGGCGCTGGACGAGAGCAAGAAAGCGCAGACAGGATTCGTCGCTGCATGATTATCATTGATTCAATGACCGACCAGGAGAAAGACGCTCCAGACACGAAGATTTTTGACCAGTCCCGTCTCGAGCGAATTGCTAGAGTAAATTATTTGCTCTTAAATTCAAAATATTGTCTAATCGAGACCTTTATAGGGTGCCGGAGTCCGACTTGAAGCAGTTAACGACCTGTTTAGAATGTATAAACCAATGCAGAAAATGATGGCGAAACTTGGAAACAACAAGATGATGGCTGCCTTGAACAAGCGCGGAGCCAACGCAGCCAATTTGAATCCCAGACAGATGGCTGCCATGATGGACCCGGCAATGTTGCAGCAACTGGGTGGGCAATCAGGTCTGATGGCCATGATGAGGCAATTACAACAAGGAGGATTAGGCGGCGGAGGCGGCATGATGTAAATACCATACCATAAACCAACCAATATCTATAGTACAGCCGCCTTTTCTTGTTTCGACATTTTATTATTATTCGATTTTGTTGGAGCGATTGGTACGAGACATCGATAACTAATTTGTCTGATCTGGTAGTTACGGGGTCGCTCTGTCTCCAAGCAGATTATTCGATTAGAACAACAAATCGACAGAATTAACGCTCGTTAAAGTGATCAAAAGTTGATCAATCAACGTTTTCACACATTATGAAACATCGTTTGTGGAAGACAATACGTCGTACGCTGGACGTGGGCCGAATGATTAGGGAATTAAGCAGCGGGCGCGCCCAATCAGTGAGCAGTGATGAAGAAGGATCGGGCAACGACAAATCAGACGGAGAGACCGCGACGATCGACGCTCAAGCCAGCGTGGATTCAGAACAGGAGCAGGAATCGGTGTTGGATCAGATCCCGCAACGATCGACCCAGGTCCCGCCGCCCGTCAAGAAGACCCTGGAAGGTGTCCATCTTCATCGGCAACCAAAGCAGCCGACGACGGGAGAAGATCGCCAATCTCGGAAAAACTTTGCCAATAATCGCTAATTCGCGTGGGATGTACTAACGGGTTGGGCTGGGCTGTGGGTGACCTTTGTATCAACGCGATGAGCTGTTGGAACGAGAACGAATAAGTTGTGTATATAATTAATATTCTGTGTTGAGACCGTTTTTATGACGATCGCCTTTTGCGGTTGAGTTCCTCGAGTATGGCGTCGAGTTCAGCTTGTAATGGGGGGTTAGGGTGTTTGGACAACATTTGTGTCGCTTGGTTGAGATAGTCGTCACAACTGTCGATATCGTCCTCCTTCAGATAGCACAGCCCGGCGAGCACGAACAGCTCCGGATCCGAGTCGTCTTCGCAAAGGCAGCGATCGATCAGATCGGCCGCATCTGAATACCTATCCAGCTCGATACAGATCTTGGCCAGGTCGCATCGCCCAGCGACTGACATCGCTCCGCCGCTCTCAGATTCGCCATCGTCGTGATCCCGATCGCCGATGATCTCGAGACATTTCGACACGCAATCGGACGCCTGATCGAATTGCTGTTGGATTAGTCGTAGATTGGCGAGAGATCTGTAGGCGTCGGTATTGGATGGAGCAACGTGTATAGCTTGAGCCAGCAAATCATCGCAAGCCTGTTCGGCGTTGGGTTCATCGCAGAGATCGGTCATGTATAGCTCGGCCATCGAACACAATCCGGACGACAGTCGCGTCGCCATCAGGTCGTCTGACGATAAGCGCGACGACATAATCTGGATCCCTTTCCCGTAGCATTGCAGGGCGTCGGTTCCCGACAGTAGCTGGCCCAAGTTCATATACCTGAACGGGCTGTCGTCGGGGCTGATCGATATGCTCTTTTGTAAAACGGATATCGCTTCGCCATGACGATCGAGCTCAATCAGGCAATCCGCATATAAATCAAGCACTCTGCAATTATCTGGCTCAATCTGCAACGCCCGCTCTACGAATTTGATAGCTCCTTCTGCCTAACGAGCGGATCATCGATCCACGATTATAAGAAAAACGAGAATCGTTGAGCTCAATCTTACATGGCATTGATCGATAAGCGATTGCGCTTGATCTAACAACTTTTGTGTCTCAATAATCGGCGACATATCGACTTCGGTGGCCGAAAACGGGAAAAGGCACCGGTCAATAATATCTGGCAGGTCCTTGGTGCTGGCGCGCTACCTGTGGGCTGGGCTGAGCCATTCAAAGAACAGGGGGATTGATTCCCTCAGTCGGAGTCCGCTACGGAGTCCGTGCAGATTTCGCCATTGTAACGTGTGGCAGCGTCGCCAATGACAATGGAGCTCGAGACACCACAACCTTCGGATATTCCCAGAACCCAGCCTGTAAATGGGCGGGTATGGAAGACGATCCAGAAGCAGAGGCATAGCGCCATGAAACAGTCGTCGGCCCGAATGAATTTCGTCGAGCGGCAAAAGCGGAAGGAAGAAATCGCTGCCGGAAAACAACAGCATCATGCGTTTATCGAACAGATCAAGCAGGAAAAAGCAGAGATGAAACGTCGCAGAGATCAGAAGAGGAAAGCCAAAGAAGAAAACGAGAAGAAAAGTGAAGTTGTTCAAACGGTATATTTGAGACTTCATTGCGATGGATGAGTTGATATTTGATAATGCGGTTTTTGTAGATCACAGACACGCGTAAGATTAAGAAAATGACCAAAAAGCAGCTGAAGTTGGTTCGAAAACAATAAATTAAATAGCGAGCTTAAATTACACCCTTTGATGTGGTCTGGTCCAAACAGGCAGTTCGCTGAGCACTTTTCGAAATGTGTCTCGTGCATAGTGACTTGCGTGAAGCGCTCAGCTAAACGACTGTGCTATACTGTTCGGTTGGGACGCGAGGTTCGCGAGCGCACCTTCATTCTCATCCCGTTACGTTGTAAATCAACATACGGTAACTGACTGGGCTTATGAACAGGCTCATTGACAAACCAAGAGCTTCAAATGTTCAATTTCCATTTTTGAATGATTTAGAAACTTTTTTAGAACTTGGCTTGTTTTGCGATGCCCTCATACCCGATCCGTTGTTGACAAGATATGGTGGAAACGGAGCTGGTATTTTTGCTGAGGAGTGGGCGATTTGTTTTTCAGACGCTCAGAAATTGTCCCAATCAAACACCCATCGGTCGATGGCTATAAATAGGCTTTTATGAGCGCCTGCTCATATTTCTCGACAAATAACCAAGCTGCCTGTATTTCACCAATTCATCCTAATTTTGCACAGTAGTTGTTATTACAGCTGTTTGGCAAGTGGCCGAACGCGCCGACCACATTAGAATGATGAAAGTGGCTGTTTTCAACAACGATCAAGCTTGGCGTCCAGCGCCTTCCTCTCATTTACAGCAATTGCAAAGGTTGCGCAAGCGGTGCAGAAATTTTCTGCCATCTTTTCGCAAACTGTTTCGACCAAACCCAGCGTAGTTAGCTATACGACATTGTTGAAAAAACAAGGCAGAACGTAACCCATTTCAACTCAAATGCCTGCTGCTGCATTGTGAAGCAATTTCCAGCGTTGCCGTGCTAGGCAGCAGGCCCGAGGACCAATCGCTAGAATCCGCTACACATACGCGGGTCAGAACAAGCCATTCGAAGGCGAATGTGCGTCAGCGACACTCGGCGTCATTTTAGGCGCAACCAAAGGCAACTGTTCAAGAGGATTTTTAAACAATGATGAACTAATCTGCAACGATACCGGAAGGTCCATGCCAGTGCTGTGAGTTTGAGGTTTTGAGATCAGTGTTTTGCATGTCCCCCTTCCCTCCCCACGATGAATGGATTACCTTTTCGACCCGTAAGTGAGGCCAGGATCTCCGCCTACCAGATCATCCGCTGATGGATCATATGGCGATACAGGGACCAGTCTGCGTTGAAACTCAGCGTCTGGGGTCGTTACACAACAGGAATAGGTTTTGGGGAACGATGAGGTGGCGCTGTAACCCTGTCACCCCCATTTGAGTCACAGAATCAATGGGAACGGGTAGAGCAGCACATTTCCCTTTGTCAGACAACGCTCTGGAGGAGATCGACACACAAAGGCTCCGGAGGATGCGATCGCACCCCAGCTTCCATGAAATGTAGGACATCGAGCTCGTACAAAGGCTCTCGAGTAAAATCAGCCGTTTCAAAACGCCCAACCTAATCGAAGGGCGCGTTGCCCACTTCGACAATCTGAGCAGAACTAACACAGCTAACACACCATTTTTACTCTGACTCGTAGACGAACGGATCACTTTTTCGCCGGTTGTAAAACTAATCCACGGTTGGTCGGTGATTCGACGAGAACGATGTTTCTGCTCGTGTTGTCTGAAAGCACGGCCAACCACTTCCTTCTGCATGAAATCAAGGACGGCTGAGAGTTCGATCGTGATGGATTGAGCGCTCTGGTGTCAGTGTGAGGAAAGAATATCGCCAACAATAAACAAACTAGGTTGAGGTTTTGTAAAATAGTGACGGGTGAGAAACCGATTTCGCGACGAGCCAGATGATTGAACACGGTATTGACCAAAGGCAGATACGTGGCCAGTTGCCATCAAACGGCAGATTTTTTTTTGGTCAATATGGCGCTTTGATTTGATTGTTACGGGCCGTCAGCCTATTTCTTTATTGTCGTCGCTTTTCCTTCCTCACACTGATACCGTTGTAAATCTGCCAAACACCAGAGCACGTCAACGCAGTCACAGTCGAACTCTCAGCCGCTCTTGATTTAGTGCACAAGGTCGAGCAAATAAACCGGACCATGTATTTGCTGGAATCAATATTATTTGAATAAGTCACGCCATGGTAGATTGCGTTTGACAGCAAAAGTTTGTTCCCGATTGTTACACTCTCGGTTCCATTTAGGGTAGTGATGGCAGCCCAGTTGTTACGCCACCGGTTATTCCAGTTGATGTAGTGACGATGGTAGCCCGTTTGTTACAATGGCAGCCCAGTTTACGCCACCGGTTATTAGTGACGACGATTTAGCCCGATTGTTACACTACCGGTTCCATTTAGTGTAGTGACGGCAGCCCAGTTGTTACGCCACCGGTTATTCCATTCGATGTAGTGACGATTAGCCCGTTTGTTACAATAACAGCCCAGTTTACGCCACCGGTTATTCCATTTAAAGTGGTGATGACGATTAGCCCGATTGCTACACTACCGGTTCCATTTAGTGTAGTGACGGCAGCCCCATTGTTACACTACAGTACCGGTTATTCCATTTTGACGATAGCCCGATTGTTACATAAAAATAACGGAGATAGTGAACTCTGTGTGTGACTGTGTAGAGTAGTCGCTCACGTTTATTTCACTGAACTGCCATAACCTCATGCTAAACTGGTCCACATAACAATACCTTCTTGAAGCTGTTAGCGGTTCCCCTGGACCCCCAGCTAGGCGGAACTATGCCTCAAAGGGGGTTCCATGGTCTCCTCAGGATCTCTCAACTTCTCCTGTTCATCTCCGTGTTCCTCTTTATTTCCACAAATGCCAAAATCCCATCGTGGTTTCCCCCATTTTCTCCGGCGCGATATTATTGTGCAGCAAAGAATAATTCTGCCGGCGCGGATATGTGTGGAAGTGTGGCTTATGGTAAAACCACAGGTCTTTATTGTTATTGTGACGATGTTTGCTTCACTACATATAATGATTGCTGTGGCGATATTATCTCCGTTTGTATGAGTAAGCGGGAAATGAATCCAATCACGGAATCAGAGTTCTAATAATCCAATCGCAGATCCAGTGGTCTTCAGCTTATCGCCCGCCAACCCTGATACGTCTGGGGGAACCGTTATCACTATCGCTGGAAACAAATTCTATGACAATCTCGATAGCGACTTCGGGTTCAAGGTTTATGGGTCGACCGTGGTGTGCTCGCTGATGTCAATGCAGAAACTTGTATGCACATTCCCTGCATTAACCTCAGCAAATTTCCCTGCACTGGCTGCGGATAGGGTGATAACAATCAAGAACAAGTACTTGGCAACGAAGAATTTCTCTTTAAGTTATGCATCTCCAACGATTATCAGCATATTCCCAACGTCAGGGCCAACTGGTCCTGTTGTTGCGACAGGATTGCCAACCTCTCTCACTATAACAGGAACTAATTTCGGGCCAATTGGAGGCGCAACCATCAACGTTGGATCGTACGTTGCCTCCACGACTGGGAAGACTCTGATAGATGCTGATGAGAATGCATTTTTTTCAGGTTTCCCTGCAGTTTGGTTAGCCAGACCCATACCAGCATAATCTGCCAAATGAGCCCTGGTTACGGTGCTTCCAATGCAAATGTAGTCAATGTGACTGCACATGCAGTTTATGGTGCCAATCCTGCAATTTGGTTCCAGTTCCTGCCTCCAACTATTACGGCCACCGTTGTTGCGTCGCCTAAAGCGCGAACCGCTGGAGGCGATATCGTGACAATTACAGGAACCAATCTCGGGGCTGTAGGAAGTCCAAGGACGGTCACCGTTGGGGGTGTCGATTGTCCAATCACTGGAAGTAATACTTTACACACAAACGTATTTTGTACATTACCTCCCGGGCAAGGAGAGGGCTTGGAAGTGCATTATACTGTCGGTGGCCAGGACACAACCGTGTTCACATTCTCCTATGATCCACCTGTAATCATCAGTGTTTCGTCCAGTAGTGGGCCAACAATAGGATCTACGACAAATCCATCCACATTCCTCACAATCAACGGCCTTAACTTCGGAACATCTTCAGCCATTGTCACGGTCAAAATTGGGGCTGCCGATGTTCTATCGTGTCCAGCATGTACTCGAAATCACACATCCATGCAAGTTCGTGTTCCTGCTGGTGAAGGATTGGTATGCTATGGATCTTTTTCATAATTTTCTTTCAATATTTACTCAATTCCTTTAGTCCAATGCCGTAACTGTCACCGTCCAATCACAGAGCGCCGTCCAAAACAATCCCAGCTCCCCCGTTGTCTATAGCTACAACGCTCCGACTATTCTTTCAACATCTCCTTCGATCTCCACATCTGGCAACGTGATTTTAACTTTAACCGGGATCAACTTTGGGACCAACCCGCGCGTTGCCGTTGATGCTGTCTATCAAACCGTCCTCAGCTCCAGTCAGACAACGGCCACATTTCTTCTCGCGCCTGGGCATGGGAGCCGCAGCATCACTGTTGACCATAGAAGTGGGTTCAGTCCTGTCTATACGTTTTCCTATATGGCGCCCAATATCAGCGCGGCGACGCCTTTGAAAGCTGTGAACACGTCGGGAGGGCAATCCATGATCATTGATGGATCAAGTTTTGGCGATATCACAGCAACAGTCAACATTGGCACTTTATTATGTTCTATCGTGACATGGACCCATAGTCGAATCAATTGCACTATTCCCAGCGGTGTTGGAGCGAACCTGGACGTGGTTTTAACGACAGCAACAGGCGTCTCGCGATTACCGTCGGCTTTCTCGTATTCTCGACCGTCAATGACTGTGGCGACATACTCTGGAAATACCGATGGTGGGGATTCCATCGTCATTACCGGAAACAATTTCGGCAATGTTTCTGGATCGGCTTCAGTGTTGATCAGCGGTTCCCAATGCATAATCCACGAGACGGTTCTTGATCATTCGCATACGAAGCTTGTATGCACGGTATGGCATTGTCATCCACATTTTCGCATCGCCTCCTTACGCATTGTTGCAGAGTCCTCCGGGTGTAGGGGTCAATCTCCCTATTCTTCTGACGGTTGCCGGCCAGCTTGCCAGTGAAACAGTACTGTTCTCGTACAATCCTCCCTCAATTTTCACTGTCCTACCAACAGTCATTGGAGCCATTGGCGGCGACACTGTTTTCATTACTGGGTCTAATTTCGGTGCCTCGAAGGGCAATGTCACATTCAACCAAATATGGACGGGCTCAATGTCCTGTACCATTATTACCTGGAAAGATTCTTCAATCACATGTTCGGCCCCTCCAGGTCGTGGGGTCTCCAGAGCAGTTAAGGTGACGACAGCCGACGGGCGATTCTCGTCTGGCTCAATATCGTATCGTCCCCCGTCGATCACCGACATAATTTCTGTTCAAGCGAACACAGCTGGTAAGTTTGGTCGTTAAAAGTTCTCAGATAGCTTCATTGACCGTTTTTAGGAGGGAACTTAATCACTGTTGTTGGAAGTAATTTTGGACAATTGAAAACCGGTTTAAGCGTGTCAATCGGCGGCTCTCCCTGTACTGTGTCAACGGTCAGCTCTACTCAAATTGTCTGCGCTATCCCGCCCAAGATCAGTGATGCCAACGGGGTCGTTGTGGCTGCAGATGGGCAATCCACAACCGATTCCATATCCTTTATTTATGACAAACCCGTTATTACTTCAATATTGCCGGCCATTGACAATACAGACCGCAGAACAGGCGCAGCAACAAATGGCACCACAAGGATCACTGTATTGGGAAGCAATTTCGGCACCGGATCTGTATCAAGACGCATTTTTCGATTGTCAGATTCGGTGAATTGCAGTTCAATTACAGAAGTTTCAGCTCATACCTCATTATCCTGCGTTGTCCCTAGCGGCGTTGGTGGGCCTTTCATGGTTGTTGTCAGCGTTGGGACCGGTTTGAGCGCCGGATACCCTTACAGTTATCGTGGTCCTTCTTTATCATCTGTTCGACTACCGTCCGGCCAAACCGGGTTATCGACCCGAGGAGGAGACCAAATTATTTTGATCGGGAATAATTTTGGAACCGTTGGGAGTGCTGTGAATGTTTTCGTTGGAAGCCAATGTGCTGATGTTCTTGGCAATCAGTTAGCCTCCTGCCCCTGTGCGATTTCACAACGCAATCAAACCCACATACTTTGCTCAACTCCTAATGGTCAAGGAGCTTCCACTGCTGTTCGAGTTGAAGTGGCCGGTATTCCCAGCAATTCTATCACGGTTCAATATTTTCCACCGACGTTGACTTCGTTCTCTCCTGCGTTATTTGACACGTCCGGCGGGAAGACAGTCTTCATTTCAGGTTCAAATTTCGGTGTCGGAATAGCAAACTCGATTGTGATCCGAATTGCTGGTTTGGCGTGTTTTAACCCGCAATATCTGAATTATACTTGTGTATCGTGCACTGTCGGAGAAGGATCTGGGTCGTTGAAAGCGTTGACGGTTGAAGTTGCTCAGCAACTCAGCGCAAATCAGCTCTTTTTAAATTACAGCGCGCCGACAATATCGTCAGTTGTTCCCGTAGTCGCTGATTCGTCAGCTGCAGATGTTATCGTCACAATATCTGGGAACAACTTCGGCAATTCAGCCGTTCCAAGGTCCATTACCTTGTCAGGGAACGGTGTTGTGTATGCCTGTTTATCACCTCAGGTTCAGGTCCCTCACACCAAGCTGATTTGCCTGTTACAGCCCGGAATGGGAGCAAATCTTCACTTTGCGGTGGCAGTTGATGGTCTGGTCTCGGTCTTGAATCCTTCTTCATTATTTTCATTTGCGCCTCCTGTCATCTCGAGTATTTCTCCGTCATCGGCCCCAGCGCTGGGTGGTGGCGTTATCACTCTCTCCGGGACATCGTTTGGAACCATTGGAAATGTTACTGTCGGAGGCGTTGCCTGTCAATCCTTGAACTCGTATTCCCATTCGTCAGTCGGATGCGCTGTTCCGCAAGGAACTGGTCGTAATCTCGGTGTTTCAATTTCTGTTAGCAATGCTACATTCACGCTTTTCAACTCCTTTTCATACCAAGTTCCATCCCTGATCTCGTTAACGACTGGTATGGTTCCTCATACCACCAAAGGGGGGTATTTGCTCACCATTTTTGGCAGCAATTTCGGTCAGCTGTCATCTAACGTCATTGTCAACGTTGGCCCGAGTTTATGCATTCCGATCAACAGTGTAAGCGATGGAAGCATTGTCTGCTCAGTTCCAGGTGGATCTGGATCATCTGCAGTAGTTTCCGTATCGGTTTCCACCCAAACAAGCAGTAATTCTCTCACTTTCCCATTTGATCCCCCAGTTATTACCTCGGTGTCAAACATATTAGGATGTTCTACTGTTGGAACGTCAGTGGAATCTTGTCAATTTGGTCAATCCATAGTTCTGAACATCCATGGCATCAATTTTGGCACGACAACAGCCACGATCAGCGTTGGTGGAGTATTCTGTTCGTCTATCTCCAATAAGAACCACACAAATGCTCAATGCACGTTAGCTGCATGGTCTCAACAAAATTTTGCAAATCTACCGGTTGTATTGACAGTTGCCGGCCAGTCCAGCATTCCTAAGGCATTGGTGTCGTTTTCGGGTCCTGTCATCACCAGGTTTTCATGCAATTCGCCATGCTCGTCGGTTCCAGTGAATGGGGGAACCAACCTCACAATCTTTGGACAGGGCTTCGACTCAGTTTCAACAAATAATATCGTGAATTACGGCCCCTCTAGCAATCCCAACAAATATCAGTGCCAGACGACCTCCAGCAACGCCACCGTCATCACGTGCACTTTAGCAATGGGGGTTGGGAAGGGATTATTCCTTTCTGTTTCCAGGAACATGACCAGTTTCGTTCTTAACTCGTTATTGAGCACGTCCAACATCTCCTACGTTGCTCCAGTTATTCAACCGTCTAGTCTAAGGTCGTTTCCAACCGACAATGAAAGTCCATCTCTGACCGCCACAAAATCTGTCAACCAGTATGTGGATTTCCGAGTGGCCAATCTCGGCAGTTTTGTTGAGGAGGTGTCTGTGGGCTTGGGCCCATCTGGCTCATCTGGTCCCACTATATCTTGTAATGGTGTCTCTTTTCCATCTGCTGGACGTGTAGCTTGTTTTGTAGATAAAGGCCAAGGGTCGGATTGGCACATGTTCGTTTCCGTTGGTGGGCAGATGTCTCAGGCCGGAACTGATTCCTTCTCGTTTCCTCGTCCCGCAGAGGTGTATGCCGTTTCCGGTTGTCAGGATTCTCAGAACGCAACCATCAATTGTCCAACCGAGGGCTCAATTCCCATCACAATTACTGGTGATTTTTTCACCCCAAACTCAACATCGGTTATCATTGGCCCAAGCCAATGCCAGATAGTGTCTATATCTGTTCCTCGCTCGTTAGTGTGTATGCTTGCTGCTGGAGTAGGCGCCAATCTGCCGATCACTGTCATCACTGCCAAATCCTATTCCCGTAGTGCATATCTGCTGTCGTACGCTTTGCCGATTTTGACCGGAATACAAGGATGTGGATCATCCTCACCTTCGACCGTAATCTCAAACTGTTCCCGATCATCGACCTCTCAAATCACCATAACTGGTTCCAATTTTGGCGCCTCCAATGCCATCGTTTTCATTGGTGAAAAAGCATGCACGAATGTTATTCATGATGCTTCATTTTCAACGGCTCATCGTCGTATCCGCTGCAATACACCGTCGGATTCTGGGCTTCTTCTTCCAGTTTCAGTTATGCAAGGCGGTGGACAGATTAGCTACAACTCTTTATTCCTGTCGTACCAGGTTTGTGCTGCTGGATATGCCGATATCCCTCGGCAAATAGCCTGCCAGGCCTGCGGTCCAGGTTCGTATTCTTCCATTCCTGGTTCGTTGTCGTGCTCCTTCTGCCCTGATGGGACCGCTTCCAATATTTCAACAGCAACATCTTGCCTGGAATGCCCAATTGGGAAATACGCCAAGCAAGGTACCACTAATGGCGCATTGTCTTGCTCTCCATGCCCATTAGGTAAGCATTCCTGTCACCGATGATCGAATATCTTTCAATTTTCTTGATAGGGTTCGCCAACTCTTCTCCTCGTCAAGCTGATTGTACTCCATGCCCTGAAGGGAGCTATGCTGATAGGCTGGGACAGGTGGAGTGCAGTAAATGTGCGATCGGTACTTCCAATAGCGGGACAAAGAAGATTACTCCATGCTCTAACTGCTCTTCGGGCACATTCACCAATACAATCGGTCCGTTATTTGTTGCTCCTCATCATGCACCATCTCATGTTTGCATGTTCTGCCTTAGGGTCCATATCCTGTTCTGATTGTGCTGCCGGCACTGCTTCTTCATTGACTGGGTCCTCATTCTGTCCCTCATGCTCAGATGGGATGGTCCAGCTGAACACTCGCCAGTCGGTTTGCAGTAAATGTCCCATGGGCATGTCCCAATCCCAGTTCGGTCAATTGTTCTGTACTTCGTGCACGCCTGGATTCTTCGCCAATACCTCTGGGCAATCCACCTGTTCCAAGTGCCCTCCAGGATTTGCCAGTAGTAAACCACAATTTGGTATTGGTCCAGTTTCCTGTGATAAATGCCCAGTAGGGATGTTCAGGTAAACTATTTGTAAACAATATATGAATGTACCCTTCGCCTGACCCTTTTGTTCAAACTCAGTCCGACATCGGGGCAAGCCGAATGTCTAAGTTGTCCACTCGGTACCTATCAGAATGTTTCAGGTTCTACTGCCTGCATTGCATGTCCAATCGGCAAGTTTGCCGATAAGGTTGAGCAAAGTCAGTGCTCGGATTGTGCGATTGGAAAGTATGCTCCGGATACAGGCTCGGCCGTTTGTTTATCTGCCTGTCCGGCTGGAAGGTTCTCGGGATCCACAGGAAAATCCAGCTGCGACTTGTGCCCTGCTGGAAGGTAGTCGCAACGTTTTTCTTGTCGTATCAGCATTGATCCGTATTTTTCGCGTTTAGATATCAAGATCAAGCAGGAGCAACGACTTGTAATCCTTGCAAGGCAGGCTCCTCGTCGCAAACAGAGGGGCAGACTTCCTGCACCATTTGTCCCGCTGGAACTTTCAGCTCAAATGACGGGTCTAGGTTATGTACAAACTGCCCACAGGGTTCAGCTTCGCCGAATGCGGGAGCCAGTTCCTGTTCAAACTGTACGATTGGACAATACCAAAGCTTAACGGGGCAGCGTTTCTGTTCACCTTGCCCAACTGGCACCTTTATGTCAATGACTGGTAAAGCCACCTGTATTCCATGCGGTCCAGGAACCAGCGCGCCTCGTACAGGATCGTCGTCATGCGAATCTTGCCCCCCTGGGTACGAATTCATCGAGCATATTTACAGTGACCCAATTTAATCTCGTTCGCTCAGGGAATTCGCCGAATCAGGGCAATCGTCATGTACTAAGTGTCCATTGGGCAGGTTCGGTTCTATATCTAATACCTCCTGCACCCTGTGCAGTGCCGGGTCATATCAGGATTTAAGCGGGCAGACCAGCTGCAAAGCGTGTCCCGCAGGTAAATACGCCAGCTCGCTTGAACAAGTGACATGCCTGGATTGCGATCCGGGTCGTTATTCAAACCAAACTCGAAGTGCTACCTGTACTGTTTGCAAACCTGGGTCATATCAGAGCGCCCCTGGTCAAACCTCTTGCATCGCCTGCCCAGCAGGTAGAAACCATTCATTATCTATCTTATCCAGGGCTCAGACCAAACCTTGTTGTTTAGGAAGCTATAGTTCAGCAGCAGAGTCACCATCGTGTCTTCCTTGCTCATCTGGCAGCTTCTCCACAGCAACCGGTGCCAGTTCCTGCTCTGGGAAATGCACTGCAGGATTTTTTAGCGGTTCTGGTGCGTTGTCCTGCACACGTTGTCCAGCTGGAAAAAGCAATGGCGGAAATGAGAGCAGCTCCTGTGTAGATTGTGATGTGGGCAAATATCGTGACGATGGTTCTAATCCGAGTTCGTGTATCTCGGCTTTACCTGGGTTTTACGTCCCAAGTCGAGGCGCAGTTTCAGCAGTCCCGTGTGAACCTGGCACATTTCAACCAAATTCAGGACAATCAAGCTGTATTGCGTGCAACGCGGGAGAATTCCAGCCTGAGCGCAACGCGACATCATCTTGCCAGCGATGTACTCCAGGAACGTTTTCCGGGGAATCAAGTTCTAGCTGCACCAGCTGTCCAATCGGTAGATACAGTGATGATTTCGGGTCGAAACAATGCAAAGCAGCCGAACCTGGAAAATTTGTCGCAACAATTGGAAGCAATAGTAGTGTGGCATGCCCTGCTGGCACTTCCCAATCAACAGAACAGGCCACTTCTTGTGATCAGTGCCAACCTGGATCATATTCTGACCAGCCTGGCTCGATCCGCTGCAAATTGTGTCCTGCGAAGACATTCGAGTCCGACTCAGGATCTCAAGGGCCGTGTAGTTTATGCCAGGCGGGCAGCTATTCTGATGGGGTTGGGAGCTCATCATGTTCGTTATGCCAACCAGGACGATTTGGTGACTCCCCTGGACTATCGTCGTGTCCGATCTGCCAGATCGGGAGATTTTCCAATGTGTTTGGGGCAACAACGTGCTCGTTCTGTCCTATCGGTACCATGTCCCATCCCAAGGCCAACGAGCCCAGAACAGAATGTGATCTATGTCCAACCGGTCGATTCCAGATCAATAACGGCAGTTCAGATTGTATTCCATGCAGCTCTGGCAGATTTTCTGCATCAACTGTACGTCGGTCTCGATTTTTGGCACCCATTGGATTTGTTGATGAAATTCTAGGGTTCGTCCGACTGCACATTGTGTCCTCCAGGTTCCTATCAGTCAGAGGAGGAATCTACATCGTGTATCCCATGCTTGAGAGGCCAGTATCAGCTACTCTCTGGCTCAACTTCCTGTATTGATTGTCCCCCCGGTCAATACGGGGACGTGTCTTCAATCAAACAATGCAGCAACTGTCGAGCCGGGCAATATCAAGACAGGGCGGGACAAGGGTTGTGTATCGATTGCCCAGCTGGAACATTCGCGAAAGATGATGGAATGTCTTCGTGCGTTCCTTGTGGCATTGGCACATTTTCAACTGGTGGTGCCACAATTTGCACCCCCTGTCCCATCGGCGCTTTTTCCAACGGCTCGGCGTCGTCATCATGCAACACTTGTCCAATAGGATACAGCACATTACGCGCGGGATCCGACAATTGTGTGGCATGCGATATGGGGAAGTATAAGACTGAAGATGGGCCATGTTTATTGTGTCCAGCTGGAACAGTGAGTTCAGCTGAAGGTAGTTCCAGATGTACTTCATGTCCTGTGGGAACCCGCTCATCAAGTGCCGGAGGCACATTCTGTGAGATGTGCCCAAAAGGCACATTCTCAGATACAGTTGGGTCCGATACCTGTACCAAGTGCTCTCCAGGATTTTATTCTGATGCGTCAGGAGCGGTCAGGTGCCAAGGCTGCCAGCCAGGTTCATATGCTGAATCGTCATCATCCTCGAGCTGTATGTCTTGTCCATCGGGCTCTTATCAGCCGGTGGCCAATTCATCCCGTTGTTTATTGTGCCCGGCCGGAAGCCGTTCGTCTGCCGCCAGTTCCTCATGCAGCCTCTGCCCAATAGGAACCTCATCCTACAACGGTTCAGCTGATTGCAGCGTATGTGGTCCACATCTTGTGGCTCCATCTGTTGGCAGCCCAGTATGTTTATCGTGCAGCAGCACATCAAGTCCCGACTCTACTAAACGGGTTTGCAAGGTTCTTATTGTTTTGTCATGTTAATATCAATCCCGGTTCTTATTGTTTTGTTTTCCGTTCAGTGTAATCCTGGATATTATTATCAAATCGGGTCACCACCAGAGGAGCCGTGTACTCCCTGTCCATTTGGTGCCGACTGCTCGACGTTTGGCACAACAAACGCCACGCTTTTCGCTTTAGATGGTTATTGGCGAACTCAGGAAGGGCAGTTCTACAGATGCCAGTTTGCCTCTCATTGCCCTATGGTTGAGTCTCTGAATGGAGCCTGTCCTGAAGGGCGCGAGGGACCACTTTGTGGAATTTGCAAACGAGGTTTCCATGACACCTGGGGTAATGTTTGCTCTAAATGCCCGCCCGCTGCTCTGGCCTTCATTGGCTTTGTTCTGTTAACAATTCTCGTGTGTGCCTTGGTCGTGTTGCAGCTATACCTGATTGTTAGAGCAGGGTCGGACTTGATGCATATGGACAAGGCAGCCACAGCTGCTGCTGCTGCTGATATCAGTTCCGCTTCACCCAGCGTAAAGATGTCCTCGCAATTACCGCAAAAGAGTTTGCTGAACATCAACCCACGCCATTTTGTTGGTGCAGTAGCGCTTCAACCAAATTTTATGTTCAAAATGAAAATTTTGCTAGGATTTTTCCAGATCACTACAAACCTATCGTCAACATTAGACGTTCCCTGGCCTCCACAATATAAGCTCTTCATTTCCTGGTTTTCACCATTCAACTTTGACCTATCGGGAATTACGATGGTCTCTTGCGTCTTCGATACCAATTTCTATTCAACATTCGCTAGCGCCTGCGCTACCCCGTTCTGCCTAATCGCCCTGGTAACTTTTGGTTATCTTCTCCCTCGTCGCTACTGTCGCACATCAACCCCATCAGCTCAAAAGCGAACACGCCGTCGATATTGGCGAATGGTTCTTTTCTTACTGTTCTTATTCTACCCTGGCACGTCTTCGATAATTCTTCGTCTTTTCAACTGCATCAGCGTTAACAACGTTGATTATCTTCTGTCTGATGTCCGAACTCAATGCTATACCTCAACTTGGTACACATTCAGAAATATCAGTCCAATATTCATATTTATATACCCCATCGGAGTTCCATTGTTCTTTATCTGGTCAATCTATCGTGTACGCGGGCGACTAAGTGAACCCGGAATCAAGGCTCAAGTTGGATTCCTCTATGATGCATTCTCGCCGAGATTTTGGTGGTTCGATATTGTGGACAACCTCCACAAACTGTTCTTAACTTCCTTGTTGCCGTTTTTCGGTGGCGCCTTTCGCAGTTATCAAATCTCAATAGGCTTGGCAATCACTACAATATATACTCTGATTTTATTAATGCTGAACCCCTATCAGCGTAAAGGCGATGACCGTCTTCACCTTTTGGTGCAGATTGCTATCTTCATGTACATGCTTGCCGCGCAAGTTTTCTATTCTACTGACATAATCGATGATGCCATGAACTGGGTTGTTTCAATTGTGTTGATATTCTGCACTTTGCTGCTTATCGCATTTTTCTTTGCTCAAGCCGCTCTTTTCTTGAGGAAAACCTTCTGTCCTCGTCGCAAGGGAAGAGCCGTTCCCGAGCCAGTTTATGTTGAGCGCATTCAAGACGTTGACAACAATCATAGGGGTATAGGCGGCAAAGGCACTTCTGGAAAGCACCTTACAGACTTGGCACGAGAACGCCAATCGGTAAATCCGCTGTATAATCAGGTCGCAGTTCAGAGAGAACTTCACGAAGATGATGCCGATGAAGATATGGATTATGGCCACAGTGATATGCAATCGAATCAAATATCGACTGATATATTGAATCTCAGTCGGTCGCTTAACTCATCGGCTACGGGAGCGTTTGGTGAAGCTTTGATTCAGCGACGAGAGTTTGATGTTAATGATGAAGAATAATTTCTTAACATAATGGATAAATTGTTGTACTACTTTTCATTACTCACTATGACAATGCTGATATTAATGCTTTATCTGGTGGATAGACATTTAGGTTTTCAAAACCATTTTGAGCGTGAAGAAAGATTGAGTCAATAGAGTGGCGTTGCCTGTTGACGGCAGGAACCCTACATTATCTTTTTATGAATTATGACCACACATGATGCAAATACATGCGATCCTTCTACTAGGTCACGATTCCTGTATTGGTTTCGTCATCCTATGACCCGCATTGGAAATGTCGTCACTTTTTCCATTTTGAACTGTGTACTCTTCTCGAAAGATCCGATCGGTCATTCCCCCGCTGAAGCTCGTGTCCCAGTATTAGGTGGTTTAACGATTGACTTCATTATTTTTGTTTTCTATCTCCTTATGTTTGTTGACCAATTCTCCCGGTTCAGGTCCTGCGTTGAAGTTCCTGATATACATGTATCCTTTCCTGAGTGCCTGGGGGTTATTTCTCAAGACAATGTTCGCAATTATATATCTAATCACTGGAATGTTATTTGGCAAGTACATTCTTCACGACTACTTATTTCGAGATAAATTCGGGTAAGCCGTCATCTGGTCAACTTTTCAGCCTTTGTGATGAACTCGGGCGATGTATTAAGGTGGCGAATGTTCTACCGTGATAAAGGGTCGTGGTTCTGTATGCTCGTATCGAGTGTATGGTCATTATATACTGGCGCATTCCTGTTCAACATTGTTCAGACACTGTTTCATAGACATATGTATTTGGTCACCGCAATGGATATGTGATTCTTTGTTTAATTTTGCGTTAGTAGCGGAGAAGATCAAGTTGAAATTGGCGATGGAATCGGCTGGTCCTTCGCAGAGCTACATGAATTTCTTAGCGTATTATCGCTGACGTTCAACGTGTTCACTTTCGTGATGGTGTCTGATGATATTCTTCAGGTAGAACATCGGACGATCTTTTGATTGATTGCTGACTGCCCATGATAGGATCGTCGTAATCCTTCAGACAGTTCCGTAGAGGCTTTGTCGATAATTGGGGCACACTTCGAAAGTGATCCATATCCCAATACCTGGGTAGTGCTAAAGAATGTATATCGGGCGCGGCATGGTTTTTTCAGAATCTTGCTATTCTGGTAAGAAGTCTGAAACCGTCATTGTTCTCCAATCATAATTGAGCAGGACGATGTCCATTATTCTATTCATCCTTCACGTGTTCGTGATTGAGTTTGAGCGATTAGACCATGAATGGATCCATTCGGATCTAGTCCCTGTAATGTCGGAATTTGGAAGGTGCGTTATTTTCAAACCATGCTGGTAGATATCACAACGATATTTAGGTCAACACTGGCGTCAATCGTGTTCTCGTTAGAGTTGATATGTATAATGCAAGATGAAGAATTCCCACGGTTTTCATCTGAACACCAAGTCCGATTAGTTGGGCTGAACGCACATAGAGTGCACCTTGCGTTGAGGAATTACACAATAGTCATTACTGGGAAATGGTACAACTACTCTCTTGTAATTTTGACCGTGTTTGTGGACTTCATCATGTTCGATTACCAGGTATTCATGATTAGTTCCTGTTAACATACGTGTTTGACGATAGAGTATAGTTCACATATAAACCCAAGATTTATCATCAATCCGTCGATAAAGATGGATACATCATATACACGGGAGGAATACTAGAAAAAGCCACGTAACCAATGTTGATCAATCGATTAAGAGTA
>OUQQ01000388.1:13198-29044 GCA_900404475.1 Spongospora subterranea | reverse complement strand
GTTTGTATTCATGCTGAAAATCCAATTTAAACGAGCTTTTACCCTTCTGTTCCACAAGAGATCAATTTCCATTGATGGAATCGTTATCTAACATCATCCTGAGAATTGTTGGTCATTTTCTGGAATTGGAGATTATCTGAATATAATCTAGTAAATTAACTGCATTAACAAAATCAAACGGCCAATGATAACGCAGCAGTTGGTGGGATTGGGGTCCACACCTATAGTAAAGCTAATGTTTGGTTCCGCAAAAAGAAACTTTTTGGCGGCAATTGCATGATTAGCTAGTACAGTACCCGGTCACACATAAACCAGGAACATCATCAAGTTCCAGTCTGTCTCAGACAGTCTCATTGGGGCAGTAAAATCGCCTAACAACCCGCCTTTGTGCACATAACCAATACTGATATAATCAACCATCCTATTGTGATCATGGATGCAATTGGCGTTGAGGTTCCCCACCCAGGGACTGACGCCATTCCATCCAATCAAATTTCCAAATCCGATTCTGGTTCCAAAACCAGTCTGGCTCCGCCGACAATTGTAGCTGAGCTTTTGCCCAATCAACCGTTCCAGAAAACCTCGACGCTACCTCTGGAAACCCCATTATTCGCCGCCCTTCCCGGTCGTGTTGAATTCCACAAATTCAAAGCTTTTCAACCAATGTCAATCGTCGTCCGTTTGAGAAATCTGGATACTGTTGCAAGACGCGTTCGAGTCTTACCACCTGAATCCACACATTTCGCCATATCTTCCTTCAACCGCTCTGGTCATCAAACATCAAAGGTTCAAAGAACTACGATTTATCTCTTTCTCGTTGGTTCTTATGTCAGTCACATCGTCTAAAAACTGTTCATTGAACGTTCATGTAGTGGGTTATCTCCTATGTACGTGAAATTTTGTCTTTTTATTATGATCGTATCACCTTCACTACATCATAAGAACTCATCTCAACGTATTCATTCCTTCAATTTTTAAATTGTATTTGGTTAGGTCGCCCCTGGCATGGAAATCACATTTAAAGTGGTGTTGACCGCCGAAGACGAATATTGCGATTACGCATGCGACTTGATAGTTCTGACTGAACGGGAACAGTTCATTATTCCAGTTGAAGGTGTTGGAGTTCCTGCTCGACTCGAATTTCCAACCCAGATTCGATTTGAAAACGTCCCCACCAACTGCACCTCGATCCAAACATATTTATTACGAAACGTCGGTGATCGCGACGTGAAATGGGAATTAAAAGCTAGATCGCCTCTAAAAACGTTTCCGGCTCATGGTATGACACGATTTCTCCCATAAGACATGTCGATATAATCCATGATTTCAAGTTTCCGCGAGATATCGTAACAAACACGTTTTCGTTCAGGTATTCTGGCGAAACAAGACCATCAACAGATCCAAGTTGAATTCGCCGGCACATGTGTATGTGATGAACAGAGCACAATGGAGATGGTATTCGATAATGGTCCACAATCTCATTTAATTCAGGTCTGAAAAAGGCGTTGGTTTGGAAATACTCATCAATAACATAGTATGGTTCATACTTATTCAAATTGCTTTGTTGGAAAGGCGTTGATTTACAAGTTGGGACGGTTTCTTTGTCACCAGGTTGTCGCGCGCTCACAATATTAAATTTGCGTTTATCCTTTCAATCAAGTCACCTCAGTTTTTGCTTTAATGTTTTAGTACTTTTGTTGACTGTTTACCCTCACTCAAAGGTGCTGTATTCGACAACGGATGTGGATATCAGTCTGGACTGCGAACATATAATTCTCCCTTCTGCATATATCCATCTTATCACATTATCCACCATCCGTTTATATAATGATAGCGACATTCCTGTACAATTTCGATGGTTAAAGGTACCACAAAATGACATTTTTCGAGTCCCTTTTGTTTTCGAACTAGTATTGTGTTGATTCCAATAGAATTGCGACGTTGATAACGATATCGCCGATCGGCGCCGGCTTGTTTACGAGTCGGATCTTGATTGTGACGAAGGCGCTCAAGTTGAGTGCGCTGAGAAATCAAGTGGGTGGTGCATGTCGACACGATGGGGTTATCGATTTGTTCTGAGTCAATATAAACAGTGAATCAAAACACACAAACCCAAGAACCAATCGACTCCCCGCCCAAATTTTCAGACCAATACTTCAATATTGAACCTCTTCAAGGAGAGCTGTTCCCTGGAGGATTTATTGGTTGGAATCAATTCACTCAAGTTGCATGATTTGTGTTTTCGTACCGTGCCACTTCATTCAATTATGATCTATGCTGTCTCAGTTCAAGATGGGCATTGTTTCTATCGCAATCTCGCAATTCGATCTTCTAATGTATGAGTGTTTGCTCCATTACAGAATTCACGATTTCGTTCTGCCCTGAGGCATCCGATACCTATACGAGTTGGGCTTATTGTGATGTTAACGGTCGCAGCCGAAGGTTGCCCTTGTGTATGTCTGGCTCCGGTATCGGGCCGGCTGCCGTTTTCTCATTCGATGCTCTGGATCTGGGCTTGGTCTACGTCAATGCCATTTATACTTATCATGTTGTTCTGAAGAACGTTGGGCAGATCGCGGCCGAGTTCTCCTTACAGGATCCTCTTGCATCAGATAGGTCATTTCTCTGGTTTTCACCGCACGCGAAATCCTGACTTTCTGTTTGGGGTTGATTAGGTTTCGTCTGTCACCAGATTGTGGCCGACTTGAAGTAGGAGAGGTTGAAAATATCTCCATTACCTTCTCCACTACCTTAATGGGGCAGTTTCATGAGGTTGGATCGCACACTTGATCGAGCAACATTTGTTTTTTTGATTTGCAACTGCGTGTTGGCCTTTTGCGGTCATGAAAAATAGAGACCAAATCTGTTCATTATTTTCGATGCCTGCTATGACAATATCACTTGTACTGGTCCGTTAAGTTTACACCCAGGTTCGGAGGTTGCTACAATGCCAAAATCTGCTTTAGACATTCCAGATACTCAATTGAAGGCCGTTAGAGATTAAAACTGTCGTGATGGCTAAAATTCTTTGATTTTAGGTTCTAACATGGGAGTTGAGAGGTTCGGTGTCACCAATCACGATCGTCATGTCGGGAGAAGCGATCGCTCCGACATTCGTGGTCGACGTGGCTCGTTTGGACTTTGGGCGTGTCTCATTTGGATTCATCAATACACGACAGATGACCATCAATAACACCAGTGATATTCCCATCCGCTTCAACTTACGATGCCCACAGGATGGCAAATTTCATCGCCGAGAGGTCAGACAACACCATAGGTTTCTTCATTATTCACCAACAGAAAAAATGTTTCGGTGAACAAACAGTATTTCATGTGAACCATTTTTATCACCCATTCGAGTGTTCCTAAAACAGATATGTCCTTTGCAGATTGATATCAGTCCATCGGTCGTGGCCATATTGCCACACGCCCTCAGTGTTGTCAATATCGACCTATGTAGTGAGACTATTCACGATTACGCCAGCCATAATATCGCTATCGACATTGAAGGTTGTTTAAACTTTTTTGTCACGCACCAACACCATTTATGTTTGTTGGGTCTAGGAGTTGGTCAAAATATCATTTCCATCCCGATCAAGGCGATATGCGAAGTACCGGAAGTGTCGTTCGCCAAAGAGTCGTTATCCTTTGGCAGCTGTTTCATTCGGTAGTTTACCGACAAATTAACCTGCAATTTTGTTGGTATTTTTGTTGTTAGCCAATGTTTTGCCCAATATCCAATTTGTTCAGATTTAGGAATGGGATGGTTCAACTGTTGTTGCTGATCTGGGCAAATGTTTTAGGTTTCCATACGAGCAAGCCCTAGAAATTTCAAATTCCAATGATCTACCTGTCATGTTTGAAGTCGTGCTTCAAAACCAGGTCGTTCGCGCTGGATCTGCTCGAGTTCGCTTCCTTAATAGTACTGGAACAATTTTGCCTCGGTCAACCTACCCTCTAAAGATTGAGTTCACATCTGAATCTCTAGGTCATGTAATTGCTTTCCGATAATTGTTTTCTGAATGGGCGCTCAGGTGATATTGAAGTGCAAATCTACATTAGAATGATTGGCTCAACAGCGATGCCGACTCAAATTTCCGTAACGGCTGTAGGAATCGGCTCTCGACTGTTATCCTCCAAGTATTGTAATTATTTAGTGAAAGATACAATATGTTTCGTGTCTGAATATTGTCATTTGGAGTTCTTACTACCGTAACTAAATGAGTTGGACGTGGGGTTAACAGTTTGTTTCAGCCTAATGGGCATGGATAGTGTAGTATGTTTTGAACCAACAATATCACCTTTTATAATAGTGTCTTGATATCTAGGCAGTTTCTCGATTGGCACGATACCCCCGTTTTGCAGCCAACCACTCTAGGGTTTAAGCTTCGTAATGACACGCCCATCGAAGCGCGATTCGTGGCGTTCGCCGCGCATCGTTTGTCAAATTTCGTCGTCAGTCCAAGAGAAGGCGTTGTACAACCTGGTGAACAAGTATTTGTAGAAAGAGCTTGTCTGATGCATACTCTGATTCGTTTTTTTTCAGATCGAGATGTCAGTTCGCCTAGTTTGCGATGACAGCGTCATGTTCAGAGATACGGTCCACGTATTAGTCGAGGTAAGCTTTCCCGGTTGGTGCGGCGCGCGGTCGCAAATTTGTTTGATTCAGGAAGGCGATCATATTCAGATCCAATGTCGAGCTATGGGTGTTGGGAGTACAATCACATCCCCGATCAATATGGATATGATTGATATCTCACATACAATGACTGTACAGACTGCTACGTTAGTTACTCATCCCGCACTATCCTCCAAATGTTATCGTTACATTACGTTTCTTATCATTATTGACAATACTTATAACGATACGATTTCACATCCATTACTTCTCCCAAATATAGATTTATGTGATTAAACTATGCCCGTTTTATGCCACTTTGGCTTCTCAGTTTTCTTGTTCAATCAATTGTGTATATGCCATTATTGATGATGACATTCTATCTGCTCAACATCGTTTTATAGGGTCCCCTTTCGCCTGGATAATCAAGGAGTACGTTCCCAAACACTCTCTTGGATCTGCGACGAAGGTCAAGGGGTTTTCAAAATCAGCCCTGCAAAAGTTGTCATCCAGCCCGGATCGTCGCAAATCTTCACCATAGAAGGCAAATGTACTGCACCTGCTGTCGTACAGGAAATATGGACATGCTCTACGTTAATTCATGGCAACAAAGATCCCGTTGATATCTATCATTCCTTGATCAGTGGCAATTTTATCGATCCAAAAGTCGAATTCTCTTTAGAGTCAATGCACTTTAGCTATCGATACGATCCTGAAATTCCAGTAATGTCTTGATCTCTATGAGATTCAGTTTCGCTAAAACATTTAGCAGGCTCGAGCTATATCCAGATCGACCAGGCTCAGGAATCTCACCCCATTACCGGTTTCTTTTGTAGTTGGAGTAAAAAACCCGTTCACAGTCGATAGGCTGGAAGTGACATTGAATCCTGGAGAGCGAACCTCTATCGAAGTGACTTTCAACATGACGGTGTCTGAAACAAATGTCAGCGAGACCATCAATGGGCAGCTGGTTCTATCTTATTTCAATCACCCAACCCGCGATAAAATCGCATTGTTTGCGCATATCGACTATCCGAATCTTGTCTTCTCAACAAATTTACTAACGTATTCAGTGTCCGATTTTTATCTTTACAAGCTGAATAACTTTTACCTACAGATTTGGGCCCGTTTTAAACAATACTCTGGTCAAACAAACCATTAGTGCTACCAACAATACATCGACTGCTGCTGCTTTTGCGTGGTCGTATCTGAAGGAGCACGATCGTGATGAAACTGCGTCAAAAATCAGGAAAAAATTAGAAGAACCCTTGTTCCCTACCAATGAAGGTATCGTTTCATCTCAGTTTATATCGCCTATGTGGTTTTTTCTTTCATTGTATATGTTGCATGGTTTATTGATACAGTTTACTGGCAGTCTTTGATATCCATCCAATTCGCGGCATTGTACCACCGGGCGAAACGCAACATTTCAACGTCAGCTTCTTTGGCCACTCCAATATTTCGGCCGGATGTACCGCGATTTGCGACGTTCATGGCGGCCCAGAATACGTTATTCAAATTACAGGAGATGCATCAATGGTGGCTTATAAGATTGATTGCGTTGATGACCGAATCGATTTTGGTGCTATTGAATACTTTTCGGTTCATGAGCGTGAACTTTTTCTCCACAATACCGGACGGGTGTCCATCGATGTTCGAATCGCCATTCCGACCAACTTTACTAACAACCTTCTTGTAAAACCATCTAGGATACAAGTAAGCTTTGCAAAATGAGTCATCAGATGGCGTTGGCCTAGTAGCACACCATGTTTGATTTTTCAAGATTTTGGAACCTGCAATTGCACATTCTACAACTACAATCAAACGGCACCATCCTATGAATGTGTATTCGTGGCTGTTTCGGCGCAAAAAACTTTTTCTACCCCTCGTCATGTTAACCAAGAACTGATTTTCGAATTTAGGTTGCTTCTGGGTCGCAACAACGGTTTCGCATCAAATTTATTGCCCGTCGCCCATCCCTTGTCGAAGCGTATTTCGACTTGTTCGTAGGATACTTTCTTCCAAGAAAAATTACTGTAACGGGGTCGGGAATCTGCTCTCTGGCCACAACGTCCTTCCCCACTACAACTCTTTCGCAAATACCTCTTCGCGATCAGCTGATCTCCTTGCTGAATGCGCAAGATCACCCAGTTACTTTAGACTCTTTGATTCCCGTTAACAGCATGATCGTCAACGCTCCGCTGTCGACATATGTTTGCGATTTTGGTTATATAGTCCGGGGCACAACACGAAAATGTTCATTCGAATTCTCGAACTGTGGTGATGTCCCCATTACGATTGAGGTCGATAAGCAGGAACTTGGGTCAGCGCCATTCCGCATCGATCCCATGAAAGTAATAGACTTCCCCCCGGGGCAATCCATGAAATTTACGATCTCGTATCATGCTCCCAATAAAAAAACGGAGGCGGTCGGTGACGTCAGCGCTGTTGTCGACATGTGTTTAGGAGTTGGATCGACATGCCGGATTCAAGTCAACGCCAACGTCACGGTACCCGATATTGCACTCTCCAGCAGCTGCATCGATTTTGGCGACGTGGTGATTGGTCGTCGTTCTGTTCATTTTTTTCGAATCGTGAACCCCACTCCTGTCGCCTCCGAATGGTTTGACTAAACACAGTTGTACCAACACTGTCCGCCGGTGTTCCAACTTATCTTCTGTAGAACTCTAGATTTCGTTGTGGTTTTGGTAAATATAATAATGATTACTTTTATTATTTTGATGTTTGGCATCTGGCCAAGTTTCGTGTTTTCACTCAATATGATATGTTTAGGAGTTTCACAACAACCACATTGGGAAAGTCGTTCTCGATCACTCCCAAATCCTGTTTATTGCAGCCCGGGTCTCACATCGATGTGTCGGTTTCAATGACGCCATTTGACATTCACGAACTGTCCATTCGTTTACCTGTAAAAGTGTCACACAATCCGAAGAGTGATATAGCGCTTTCTCTAAGGGGACGAGGACGTTTTCTACGCCTCCGGTTTGAACCGGATACCATTGTGGTACATCCCGTCCTTCCTGGCCAAATGTCAACTCTGTCCAAAATTTGTGTCTTCAATGATACTGATCATGATCTCGAGTTTTTCAATGTTGAATTTGACGAGATTTTTCTGACGGAAGAGGTGCGATCAGTTTCATATTGTTGAATGTGCCTGATAGGGTGTTTCTTGTTAGGCGTTGATAAGGGAAAAAGGGCAATTTGATGAGCACGGGGTCTTTCTAATTGAACCAAGACGAGCTGGAGCTCGGATCAGCGACTTTATAGGCTCAGCTGAAGCTTCTAAGGTTTTAGAAAAAGAGACTGCCGCACCCATAGCCCAATGGAAGCAGATAGTGTTGTTAGGGTCTCCACCATCTTGTGGCACAGGCGGATTAACAGAGTCCCTCACTGAAAATTTTAACCTCCTTGTATTGGATCTGGACCGCATCGTTGAACACTATGCCAATGCTACTTTGGATACCAAGCTAGTTGTCGCTGAAAAAAAGAAAAAGAAACTTGACGGTGTCCCGAGCAGTTTTACTTTGTCAATCGCAGTCCAGGACGCCATGGCGTCCGGTGAACCCGTCTACCTCTCCAACGATCTTCTCGATAAACTTGTAGATGATTACTGCTATCGACGAGATGATGCTATATTATCTCCCGATAAAGCATCTACCATTGGGGGTATCATGTTTGAAAACACCAGATGCAAAGTCGCAATTGAAGGTAACAAAGCAGGAGCTTTCGTTATATCGAATTTGATGGAACGCTCCATGCCATCTGCCGGATTGCGGCCTATTCGAACGTATTGCATTTCGTTTGGTGCTCCAGATCCGTTTAATTCCATGTTCAAAGTGGATGTTGACGCCGACATGGAAACTCGAATCAATTTGGACCGGCAGATGCTGATATTTGATACGATGATCTCTAATGACGATCTTATATCTTTTGGTGTCGATGCCGTCAATAATCACCTCAATCGCGAAGAGGCGGCAATTGTGGCTGCGCGAATTCCTCCCCCACATCTCTACGAGATTGTCCATCGTCCACCCTCGCGCACCAAACCCACATCACCCATTCCGTAAACTTCAACTTTCTGCTGTGCTAATTTTTTTATGTATCCCTCTGTCTGCATAGGGCTAAATTTCGTTTTGCGAACGAAGCTCCATATCGATGGGTACTACCAGCGAACTCATCTATCGATTTAGGTGTCGTATTTTGCAGCGAAAACGAAGGCCAATTTAAATCTGATCTGACCTTCGAAGTTGTGGGAGATCGCTCACAACAATATTCAATTTCTTGTTCAGGAACGACTGCCATCCCTGATATATCAACAGATCCCCGCTCAGTTTTCCTTCATCGTGCTAAAACATCGACCACGAAACCTGGGCGATCTCCGGTTCAACGCGTTTTCCTCACCGATAGGCAAATTTTCGATTTCGGCCCCGTCCTGCTAGGCGACGATGTATCCCCAGAGGTTTTCCGCCTTTCTAATGTGGGTCTTTTTCCCGCCTGTGTAGCGATCTCCTGGGAAGAGCCCATTCCAGAAGGCGGTTCGTCTAACACCAACTTCAAATTCGAGCCAACGTCTTTGGAAATTCCCGTTAATGACGTCGGCCTAATCAAAGTAAATGAACAGTGATGACAATATCATCTGAAGATACGTAATCAAGTACTTAGGTGTGGGCAACCCCCAGCGTTCTCGGTGTTCATCAACGCAAGCTCCGCATCAAGCTTGATCACAATGCACGTGAGATCACATTCGTTGTGCAGTGTACTGGCGCGCGACCAAACCTGAATATCGACGGTGCTGGTGCTGGACCTTCGCATCTGGTATCATTCGATCGTCTACTGGTTGGCAACCAAGATAGCCGCTCTTTGACATTCAACAATGCATCATTGGTCCCCTTACACTGGGAAATATCTGTGAGTGAGAAATCTGCATAGTTTTTGCCGTTTTCGAATAATTGATGGTTTTCATGTTAGTCGAAGTTGCCGACTTGGCCAACGCAAGTAAAGATGCATCCCCGAGCTGGAATGCTGCAACCCAATGCGACAATCAGCGTTGCAATCTTATTTTCCTCCAGCGAAGAAATCCTGGTTGACTGGACCGTCGATCTGCTGGTTCGCGACGCAGTCGGCCGGGACGTTGATTCTCGTTCAATCAGAATAACGGCTGAGGCGTTTGGTGTGAATGCCAATGTAGGAATCAATCAAAAACCATAATTAACCTTATCAGACAAATCTCTGGCACTCAAAATCGTTTTCTATATGTGATATATTTATGACAGGTTGAGCAATGCGATGATGGCATTATTGATTTTGGTAGAACCAGAGTCGGAGATACTTCAGAGAGATTCTTCTCCCTTTCCAATAACGGTAGGCAAATGTTACCTGAAAGTTTTTATTTTCGGATATGCAGAGATATCACAATGCACCTCTATCGCAACCTTTCGATCTCTTGAATTTTTTCTTACTTTCGATGTCACCGATTTGCTGTTTATTGTTTATGTGGCCAGATCTGTATTGACTCGAAGAACCTTTAACATTCAGGAAAGTACGATATTGCCTATCAGATCTCTACAGTAGGGAAAAGCATGCGTCAGAAGCGAATGCTAGATCAAAATCTGACTATTGCTCCTATGTCGGGCATACTGACACCTGGGGCCAACGTAGCAAAGATCAGTTTGAAGTTCCTGACCAAAGATGAGACGGTTATGAAGGCAATCCCGTCCATTAAAGTAGAACTCATCGAGTCGTTTCGCAAGACCATTATCGAGAGCACCGTTATTCGGTAAGATCAGTGATTCTCACTAAAGCAAGTTTTGCCCACCTGGAATTGGGGCTCGATCCCGACTTTCGCATCAGCAAATTGATTTAAGCCGTAATGAAATACCCATCAAAGGCTACGACGTAGTAATCATAGCTGCTACTTTACTATAGATCCAGATCGTGTTTTTGGTTTCACGTTTTTTCAGCAAATTATTTTCGCATTTTATTTGTATCAAGTCTTCATCAATAATCTTATCTATTCTCGTGTCTCTTAGGTTGAGCGGTTCTTCCAAATACAATCGATACCGGGTCCAACCAGCGCGTTCCATTCATTTTGGTTCAATACAGGTTCTCCCTACGAAATTTGGAAGCGCTCGCGTCTTTACAGTTATACTCAGGTGGGATCGGAGCGCTCTAAGTCGTTTCAGATTCTTAACGTGGGCGAGTTCCCGTTTCACTATGACGTCGTCGATGCCGCATCCACGTCCAAGAATTCCGCTGAGGTCGTTTCGAAGTTGTCCATTAACTCTTTTACTGTAATCAACTTCAACAGATTGATTTCAATTGACGTTCTAACAGAAGTCTAGATATCCACTGTCAATGGAGAAATTGACCCGAGCTGTTCCGGGACAGTGACTGTGGATTTCAAAGCGTCGTCCGAAGGATTATTTCGAGTGCTGCTCAGCATTTTGGTGTCGAACGTGGATACGGCCCCATCACAACTTGAACTTACCGCCGAGGGTGTCAAATTTTACTGTATTGGGATCCGTACAATGGCTGATAATTGTCGCAAACAGCATGCAATTCCTCCATTGTAGTGAATGACTTTGATTCCATATTCGAGGAGCAGGCCGTTTATCGTTCCGTGCCCCAGATATTGAACAAGAACGTGTTCGTATTAGATTCTAAGTTATTCAGGTGAGGAATGCAGGTTCTGTCACTGGCGTGCACATCTTTCCTCTGATCAAGAATTGTTTTGGCTCATGAAGGTTTGCTCCTGTCATTGTTGACGCGCATTCTATCGTCAAAGAGCGATTGAAAATCACTAATCCTGGAAAAATCGCATGTGAAGTAACTTTTAAAATTGAAAAGGATTGCGATGGAGCTTTCGATGTACAACCGGCTGCCCTCTCCATTCCAAACCATGAACATCGATACGTCACGGTAAGACACTCGCCAACAATGTCAAGGAATCGTAATTCCATCTGCGTTTCAAGGTGTCGTTCGCGCCGCAATCAATCAAGACTTACTCTGCAGTTTTCCGCGCCGATGTCGATCGGAACGCTTCGTGTTTTCTACAGTTTGATCTGCAAGGAGAAGGAACACTGCCAACAGTCAACGTTGTTGAACCTTGTGGTTAGTGAAGTTACTGGGTTTTTCGGAAAAACGCATCAGTTATCCACACAAATCGTTTGACCTGCATTTGATATCATGCTTGCAAACATCAGTGACACCCAAAAGGTGCGACATAAAACTTATACATGCTGTGGCATTTAGGCCGCACATCCACCGGCACGGTGGCAGTCGAATTTGGGCGGGTATTCTCTGGCCGTCCACCAGTCTCAAAATCCATAACTGTTCGTAACGATGGTCTGGTTGCGGCGACCGTCCGCTTCGATCTAGACGATGCTGGGGGCGATTTCGGTTTCTCAGGTCTCGGAACAATGTTGACCATCGCAGCCCAGAGTCAAAATGTGCTGAGTGTTGCGTTTGCACCTGTTGCACTCGGAGACCGCCGAGCAAAGTTGCGGATGTCTGTCCTAAGAAACTCTTTTGAATCAACAGTTTTCGACTTGACTGGCATCGCATTTCAAAAGGATGTAGCTGTTGATGAGCGAACCTCCACCCTTGATTGGGGGGACGTAAATGTTAACGTCCCTGTGCAGCTGTGTACCACCTTGATTAACCATTCAAGCTCGCATTATCGGTAGAAATGGTTTTGACTCGAATTTCATTTTTCGCGCTTACGGAACTGGTTTTTCAGGTTTCAATGGCAGTCACATTCTTCGAATCATTTTATTGTTTCACCAAGCGTTGGGCATCTGGCCCCCCATTGCGAAAAGGTCATGTTCGTGACATTCAAGTCGGATCGTAACGTGAAGTACGTTGGAGAGCCCCTTTATTGCCAAATTCAGGCAATATCGCTTTTTGAAGCCGACCAGGATGATTGGGACGACACAATGAGAGTGATTGCGTACAACGCCGACGGAAATGAGATCGCGCAAGTGGTTCCTGAACCGTCCCATAGTCTTGGGGAAGAAAAACTGCAGGAAACGATCACTTGCAACGTAACTTGCGATCGATGTGTGTTTGAATGCGACACAAACCCCATTTTTTTCGCTCCGACGATGATGTATCAGACCCGTGTTTTCACTTTCCCAATCATGAATAAGTCTCTCACCAAACTGACTTACTCTTGGACTGTTTTCCCTAACGGTCAGTATAATTTTTGCTATGTATGTTACCGTTAGACTGATTATATTCCTTGACTGCGAAGACGATTCTCCATTTACAATTAGTCCCAAAAATGGTGTCATTCCTGGTAGTCAAGACGAGAGGTTCAATGTGCAGTTCTGCCCACTTGATGCTGCCCAGCTTACGGGTCAACTGATCTGCACTATCATGGAAATCAATGAACGCATTCAGATCGATATTGCTGGTGAAGGGCAGAGGCCTAATTGCCATATTGATCTGATCAACTCGGATTATCTCACGGCCGGCAGGCGATCTTCAACTATTCCAGGTTCGCCTTAATTCTATCTTCGATTGACGGTTATTTTAGTTGTTGTTTTCAATGTGGACCTTATACTTTGTGTGCAGGTGCAAAACCTGATGCAGGAACATGGAAAGTGATCGAGTTTAAATCTCTTGGGACTCGGGTTCGCAATACAAGAAGATTCCATGTTATCAACCCAACCGCTTCTCCATGGTCCTTTGAATGGAACCGCGAGGGAAAGGTGGTATCATCATCATTTCATTGTCTCACTTCTAAGGGCACCGCCAAATCCGGCAAACATTTCGAAATGGCTTTCGAGTATATTCCCGATAATGTACAACTGCAGGTAAAAACAGTCTTATGTCCCCGATGAAGGTTTGAGCTGTATGAGGATTTGCGGTGACGAAATGTTTCACCTCATAAAATTCTAACTGCATTGAATAACAACTGGGTCGTCAGGAATCGCGGTGGATATTTTCCATTCCAGAGTTGGGTGTTACAGTTCCGTTTCTATTGGTCGGTACCGTTGTCGAGCCTGATGTTGCGCTCTCATGTTCCTCCGTGAATTTTTCGGAGCTCCTACTGGGTTCTAAGGCCATGGAAACCGTCTATCTAATCAGCAACGAACATATTCCGTTCAGTTTCAACGTTGAACTTGACAGCGTTGGTAATCCACCGATCAAGATCGAGCCTCATTCTGGTGTCGTACTACCGGAATCTCGCTTCCCAATTACTTTGACGGTAATCTGTTACCTTTTTTTTACGCAGTAAAGTTCCATAAGCGTCTAGTATTTACAGCACTGGTCAAAATTGTTGATTTTTATTCCTTTCAGTTTATTCCCCGACAAGAACGCAGCTATAACTTGAACGTCGGGTTTCGCATCAAACGCAAAACCGAGCGTGTTTCTCTGAACGTCAAGGGCGAAGGATACGCAATACATGAAGCAATTGAACTGGATGGGCAAGTCGTAAACCGCAGTAATCGCTCTACACCTATTTCCTTTGGAGATGTTCACATTGTCGAACGCTGTGCCAAATTTGTCAAAATCGTCAACAGCGGTAAGTAGTCATCAAAACGCACCCAAAATCTGAATGCATTGAAGTTGAAAAGATAGATTCTATGATCATTCTTTCCAACTTTAGTAGGCTAACAACAGTTCAGGAAAGTTCGCGTTCGAATATGAATGGGAAGTGGGCAGCGGTGGTGGTGCCAGCGGGCCAGTTAGCGTAAACCCTGTTCGGGGAACAGTTCGACCGGGATCAATGGCAGATGTTTGCGAGGTCGTGTTTACTTCTCGACGTGAACTTTCTCTGGATGCTTTGCCATTAAGTTGCCGAATTGCCAATGTGCGTCATTACGGTTTCGCTGTGTCGGCAGTTGCACGAAAACCCAGCATTGACTTTAGCTTTCGCAGTCATAGCTTTGGGAAACGGTAAAACAAATTAGCGTCCAGATTTGATTTTCCTGGCAACAGCTTTCTTGTGTTTTGATCTGAAAAATCGTAAATGGTTTGCCTATATCTTCAGTGACTTTGATATAATCTCAAAACTGATGAATTTCAATTAAAGCCATCGATCTCTCTAGGTTTGTTTTCGCAGAAGGAGGTGCGGCCCATACATGCACGCTGACGATAACGAATCAAGAACCAGTCAACAGCGTTTCGCTCGAGCTATTGTTCCTCAAGACCAAGCATCTTGAAGTTCTGGGATCGTCATCGGTTTTGGGGCCAGGAGATTCTCAGTCATTACAGGTCCCAACCGTGTTTCACATCACAAAAACAATTTTTCTCTGGTTCCGTGTTAGTTTCACCAATGGTGCTATATGTTTGCGCAATAGTAGTCCATGCTCAATGAAAAGCGATTCGTTTTTTTTCGAACACAACAATGCAAATCAGCCTATAGTGGCGATTTCTTGTTATGAGAAGCCACATAGCGATAATTCCTTACACCGGTGGCCCGTTTACATATGCAATTCAAGTTTTGACTTTCTAATTTGAATTTTCCCGGAAATTTATTTGGGCACAACGATGTATGTAACATTTTTGTTGCGTCTTCGTTTGCAAGCCTTGATTCAGAATCATTATCATTGAAACCCATTGATGCTGCAGATCCGATTCACACCGAAACAATGCACGAAATATCGTGATCTGATTCAGCTCGAGGTGAACGGATTCTACAAGGTCGACATAACAGTATTCGGAGAGGGGATTGCGCCCAGCTTCGATTTGATTAACTGTCCATCCGTTCTTTCAGTTGGTATGGCGACTTCGTTGCTCAACGGCGGATTGGATCAACTTGCCTCAGTGCTTGATTGCTGTTACTGCCAGCGACTCTTTTTGACAATTTCTAAACGTTCTTGGTTTCCCCGGTTAATTTCAAATTTCTTACTCAATTTTATTTCTCAAATTGCCTCCTGCTACATCACTAATTCTTGCTCTGTCACTTGAAAAACATTGTCAACCAAGTCATTTGTGAGAAAACAATTTATCGAGCTCCACTCCTATGGCTGCGCACTTACAAAAAAATCGTTTGATTTTTCAGGCAACTTGCGTTCGGGTCAGACTTCTTCTACTTTGTTCAAACTGATGAACAATTCCTTGAAGGCGGCATCACTGACGTTGCGATTCAGTGATCAGACTCAGGAACCATTGCCTTTCCTGATCTTGGACCCGTCTAAAATTCACATTCGCCCTGGAGACTGTGCATCTTTTGAAATTGGTATTCGTGCTTGAACATG
>OUQQ01000024.1:0-72136 GCA_900404475.1 Spongospora subterranea | reverse complement strand
TATATCCATCTCAAACTCTCCTGGAGAGCATCTACCAGTTTTTGCAATCGAATACAATCATTTTGACACTGATGATAGTGACATTCAACAAATGTTGAACATGGGAAAAGCAACTGCTCAACTACCTGTAAACTAAAACCAACTAGTGCCCTGTCGGCCATTCGGCTAGCCGTGGTCAGACACCATGTTGTAACGTATGCATTTACATCTTGATCATGTTGCCCTGCACCGGGAGCAGGAAATGTTACACCCGGCACTGAGAGCGGGATGATAGTCAATGCAGACACGATGCTGTAACGTATGCATTTACCTCTCAGTCATGATGTTACCCTGCACCGGGAGCATGACATGTTACAAACCCGGCACTGGGAGCGGGGTTCATTGTTATATTCGATCATTGTTAAAATCGATGGCGCAAACGCGCTCATGTGGTGTTCCTGTTGTCGCCCCCCCCCGCCTCATGTCCTTCCGGGAGCAGGTCAGGTTACACACCCGGCACCGGGAGCAGGTCAGGTTACACAACCGGCACCCGGGAAGCGTGTTTTGAGAGTCAACTCGAATGAAATGAGCTTTCACTCTGTAGACGGATAATGTTCAACAAATGTTGAACATTAACAATGGCGACCTGTATTTATTGGCTTGGCCTGAAACTCTGCACAAGGTCGGGGAGAATGTCTATGTGACCTTGCAACTGTTTTCTGATTCATAGCGACAGTCGTCGAAGAGCTGGCCCTGTAGGATCCTGAATAGACGAGCTGAATACGCGCTGAGTGGGGTCCAACAAAGTGCGCTGATTTGACAACACACAAGTTCCACACCTCATCATCCTCAGTATAACGGTCCGAGCAGTCTCTGTTTGTCATTCCAAGGATATGGGGGCGAATACACGCGCAGGCAGTAAAAACTGTTTTTATTGCTGATCATTCTCTGACAAATCAAATCCAACCGTGTTTGCGTACAGTACACCTTGACCAGCATCGATAACGGATCTCTGACTAATTCGGATTTCAGGCTATGCTGTGCTAGAATAACATTCTGCTCAGCCGCTAAAGCCATTCGAAGTTGCACGAACTCCCGATTGGTCGCTTACGTGTTCCAGTCTTGATATCCGCTGGGCTCATAGCCGGTCAAAAGCGCGGAATTTGGCGAGCAAATGGTCGACAATTTCATTGCCCATGGGACACATTTTTTCAATACCCAGATCTGTTACAACCGGTGCGCATATTCGCAAAGTTAACTCCCGCTGAAGTGCTTAATGCAATCTATGATAAGATGCTGCTCTTCATTCCATACCCAGGCTTGGCTTTATCACTTGGATGGTTTTTTCATTATCTTCCTTCCTTGGGTTGAAAGTTCTTAGAGTGGTTGGTGTTGACAAAGTTATTGAATCGTGTCCCTTGGGCTTTGTTCCTGGATTTTTTTTTATCCGCGATCGCGCTTGGTTGCCGTAATCTGACTCACCGCAGAGGTCCCATAACTGTGGATATTGCGCAGTTGTCAATAATAGCTGAGTCCGTACAAGGTCCGACAAACCCAGCGTGTTCCAGATATGGACGGGGATCAAACTCCACATTGCGTAGTTTGGGTCAAAACTGGGTGAAATCTATTTCAAATTAACATGAATTTACTGTATATCAATACTGGACAAAAAGCGACGAAAGAATGAGAAATCATTGGGGAATGGATAGGGGGGTTTAAGACCATAACAGATTGTCGCAGAGTGCAATTTAGAATTTCATGGTTTTACACACCTCTACATGTTCCCCCAGCACGTCTTTGGGCTTTGGTACAAGGCCCGTGGAGCATTTCAATCTGCCGATTGACGTTGGCAATGGTGGGGTGCAGGCGCTTCCGTGAAGGTGCCGGGCACCCCACCATTGCCAACGTCAATCGGACGGGCCTTGTAGTTGTTATGGTACACCTTGCATCAAATCCAAGAGATAATAATTACTTCTTTTTTATTCATCGCGCAACGTCACAAAGGGTCCCGCTTCGTGCAGAATCATCGTTTTCGTTCACAAGTCCTCGTAGGCTCGTACCCAAATTTCACCAAACGATCACGGTTTTCTTATTAAGCAATGATCGGTAGGCCAAGTAGTTCTTAGTAGTCGCTTTATAACAGAAATTTTGGAGTCTCTGTCAAAAAATATGGTCAGTTTGTCAAGTGGCCGTTGCAATTTAAACTAGCTCGTAATCGAGCGGCTTTGGCAGTGACAAACTTTTAGAGGCTCTTAGCAAGAGGATTCGGGATTTTAGGTTTATTCAATTGTAGGGATTACTGTAGCACTCGTTTTTGCCCTCGGCGGGAGCACTAAATTCGTGAGTGCCAACGGAAAAGCAGTGCAGAACGAGACCCAAACTGCAGCCAGGTAACTCGCTGGTCAATCCATTGGTGCGTAAAGGAAGCAATCGGTTCATTTGAACTATAGTTTACGAGTTGCATTTGCCAGAGCAGCCTTGGTTTTTATAGGTGATGTTCGCGCAGGTTGGCAAACAGTCACTTTTATCCTAGCAGATATTCCAAAAACCCAACCCGATATTCCTGATACTCTTTGACAAGGGCTGACAGGTCGTCGTGACATGAACAATTGGCATATCTGGCAAGTGTGACGTACGCTGCTGTGGCCAATATCTCCCATCGTTCATGTCACAACCCTTAGTTATTGATGAACGCGTGCTGCTAAAACCCTCATCCAAATATGATTGCGGCAATGCCATCAGCCAGATCCTACCACTATCTTCTAGTATTAATTACGTGCTTGACCGTAATCAACGCCGCCGGAATTCAAATCATCGATGTGACGCCGACCAAGCCGATCACTACGACCACGCCAAGCCAACCAGCGACAAAACCCGGGGAGATCATTCGCGCCGTCGACCATTCCAAGATCTCGGTACTGGCCGGTAGTGGGATGTGTACCGGCGACTCCGTCCAAAACCTGGGCATCTCGAGCGATTTCAAATACCCAACGACGGGGATGTCGCCGAGCGTTTTCCAGCCAGCCAGCTTGTTGCTCATGGGTATTGTGGCGGCAGAAACTCTCGGATTTCTATATTGACCTGAGATCGTATTTGCCACCGATAGCTTGGTCAGCGGTTAATGTCTTGGCCAAAAACAATACTCCTAATTATAAAATTTGCAGGGTTTCTTAAGCCCATTTGTAAAGTAAAAGTTTATAAAATCGAGAGATGTTGTGTTTTTTATTGACAAGGCGACGTTTAATTTTCTTGACGGGCCGCGTATATCGGGTTTGTTGTTTTCACGATGTGGATCTGTTGAAATGCTGCAAACAAAATTGGATTTACTATCATTACAAGGTGCAAATACCCTTCTCCAAAACCCGAAAGCCAACGGAATTACAGTACGAAGGAACAACCAAGTCAAGGAATGAATCAAGGAATAATACTTACTCCACATGGTGTAAAAAACTACCCGCTAACTTATATTCTATCCACATAAAGTCATTATTTATCACAGCTTAAACGTGTCGATAGCTACTGGGCCCGATTTTATACTACAGCTGTATCATTAGCAGTCGTATTTCCACAATGTGGTATGCAATGACACGACGAAAGTCGTAAGGCGAAAAATTTGGAGTGCCCTATTCGACAGAGTCAACGACGACAAAACAGCGGATGCCAATGGGTCTTTCAAAGTCAGGTCATTGCATCAAAAGGTTCCCTGTTTGTCTATACCGAATGTAACAATGGATGTAACGAGACGATTGTCGCCCAGTCGTTGGAAAAACGACTAAAAAGTGTCATCTTCACTACTATGATTGTAAGGCCGCTTGTTTTATAACCTTGAGCCCATCTGAGAACAAAAAAATGTCCCGACTCGTCAATGTTGTCTGTCGGCGACACTGAAATTGTTCCCAGTTGAGTGGGAAGCCAGTTGTTTTGGTGCTGCCTTATTCTCCCCTTGGGTGATGAGGCAGGCTTGCCTAACACAGCCCTGCAGATATATCGGACTCGGTCTGTGCGATGTTGGCGGTCCTTCCCCCTGTCGGGCTCGTGTTTGCCCAAACGTCCATCATCTCCGCTGTTGTGTGTTTATTATTAGTCCGTGAGAAGGTTGGGCTGGGAGCGGGCCGCCGGATCTTCGGACCCTGTCCGCTATAATATCTGGTGAATTCTCGCTCCTGGCCAGAAATTTGTTCTAGACTCCACCCTGTGTGGTCAATTTTCCGACGACCCGTCAATCTGAAAAATGAGGGAGATCCGCCTGGACCCATCTGACAGAACCGTGCATTTGATCGATTACGACATGAAACACGAGCTTTTAAACTCGCTAATTTCGATTTTAACAGAACATGTTACGCGACAAATTACCAATCAGCTCCCGCCGTCACCTTCATCGTTAATTGACGCCATGCCTGGCTCTGGCTGGTACATTATCCGCTCCAATGACCCTAAAATCGAAATTCATGTTGGTGAATATGATATTGGCACTTACGCTAGGGTCAGGCTAGGCCGATTCACTCACCGATCATGACCTCTCTAACATGGCCCACACTATAGTTCCGCTTAGAGTATCGCCATCCGACATTCTATATCATGTATCGGGTTGAGACAGAGCGGTCGCGGATGATATCGTCAGCGGCAGATGTGGTCATGGCTGATCGCCAAATCGAGGGCGACGTCACCACCACGAACGCGACGCCGCACCTGGCGGTCGTTGCAGGGTCCAGCTCAGATGCCGGCAGCAGTGATGGTGCACTGGCGCCATTGCCTGCACTAGACATATGGGCAGATCAAGAGGTATTTTTCACGTGAATTCGCCATTCTCGAGGTCGTTTCGTTGAATTTATTCTCCGCATATAGGTTCTGAATCTACGTAAAGGGGTCGAGGTATTATCGATGGTCTAGTGTTCTGTTCTTTACTGAATCGTCGGTATAGAGATTCGGGAGAAGATGGAAGACAATCGGATTAAAATACGGATTCATCGGGAGAACTTCCAAGGAATTAAGTTTGAAATGGTGTGTGGATGGGCAATTGTATCTGATGTCCCCTGACGGTACAATAGGGAAGAGTTATCCAGAGAGGACGAACCGAGCGGGGGCACCGCCAACGCCCTGAACATGACGACAGGTGGTCTGCCGATCGCATCCAGACGTCGACTCATGCCGAAATTCACATCACAAGAAACAGTGATGCTGAAACAGGCTGTGGATCAACACGGTCAAGACTGGGCCAGAATCGCCTCGGTAATCATCATCGTCTGGCCTGGAGTGCTTCTTTAACCAATGTTCCGCTCAGAGTTACGATTTCGGCGGGAGAGACGGGCCAGCGCTGAGGAAAAAATGGACACGCCTTCAGGCAATGCCACCTGCACATGACCCACCAATTGATTCACCTCGTACTACCAGGCAACAATTGCTCGAAACCGATGTTGTTTGTCGGTAGCCCCAATATATATATAAAGATATATAATATGTCGCTGTGAAACCCACTAACTGCACTACTTTTCATGTTATTTTCGATGTTGCTCCAGTCGTCCAACAGTCGTCCTCCAACAGTCCAAGCCGGATCCCAATCCACTGTGTACACTGCTGTCAGTCTCTCATTACATACACAATACGGTACATATGGCCCACACACCGGGAAGATGCGTGATGCTGTCACTGCAGTGGCACCGTGACATTCCTTGATCGGGCGGGTTGCGCCGTCATTGATTAACAATCCAGTGCAGTTCATTTTGAACATGATTCTCTCAGTATTCGCACGACGCCTACCTGTTCTCAGGGCCCGTCTCGCCGTCCCTCTATCTCGACGCGTTTTGCCTCTTTCCACCGTAGCGAATGGTTTTACTTCGTTTTCGCCGTCTGTTTCAATCACTAACGCTCAGTTGGAGAAGGTCCGGTTTCCGGGAAGGCTCCCGCAACTTCCGAATCGGTGGTGGACGCTGTCGGTGCTGTTGATGTCGCACCATCAATTCCGGAGACAAAAGTCACTGGGACTGTGCAGTCTAAGGCATTCCAGGCCGAGACCAAACAGCTGTTGGATATTGTGGCGAATTCGCTCTACACGGACAAGGAGGTGTTTATTAGAGAGCTGGTGTCCAACGCCAGCGATGCCCTGGAAAAGTGTCGCCTGATGCGCCTCCAGAGCGACTCCATGTCTGGCGATGATCGTCCTCTGGGTATTATGATCTCAGGTGATGAGGCGGCCGGCACCATCACTATTGTCGATAATGGCATTGGTATGAGCTATGATGAGCTCGTCACAAATCTAGGGACCATCGCCAAGTCCGGCTCCAAGGTAATCATCTCTTCCGACAATGCTTAATAGTGGATACTTTCTTCGTATGTATCCGAAAAAATCCGGGCTTGCGTTGTTCATTGGATTGCTGCCGTTCTTTGGAAACGTTCAATTCGACAACCATTTGCGGATAGAGTCGTTTGCCGACTTTTACGTTTGCGAATCAAGTTTTTTTGTTTGAATCTAATCCCGACGGGTTTCAAGTAACTTCCTTCATGCTAATTAATTTGCAACGTTATACATACTCTTGACATGGGATATATAGGACTTCATGGAGAACTTGAAGACATCAGCCGAGGCTTCATCGATCATCGGGAAATTTGGTGTCGGTTTCTACGCCTCGTTTATGGTTGCCGATAAGGTTTGTTCTGCTGTACCCCAAAAAAGGAATTCTTATATATTTGTTGCAGGTGGAAGTTTTCAGCAGGTCATCTGCGGATCCGTCGTCTCCTGCGCACTACTGGGCATCCGATGGTACCGGAACCTACGATATCGCCGAGGCCGAAGGTTTCAAACAAATTTCAACTCAGTTTCAACAATAATCTGCTGTACTAGAGAGATCCTTTTCCTTTTTTTGTGCAAACTTGCTGCGACTTCTCCATTATGTTTTGGGGAATAGCACTCCCTAGATGTTTTATTTGTTTAGTATTTATTTTGTCCGGCTTTCAACAGGTGTGCCCTCTGGTACGAAAGTAGTCTTGCATCTCAAGGCTGATTGCCGACGGTTCGCCAAAGACTCCGACATCAAGCGGATCGTCGCTAAGCACAGCATCTCAATCGGATTTCCCATTCAAGTCAACGGGGCTACTCAGGTTTCCCCTTCCTTTTTCGTCCTGTGTTACTGTTTATGTATTTTCTTCTTTTAACCACAAATTTCGAATTTTCTGGTTGCGTCCGCAATAACGAGATTATGCTGATCTTTGTTATCAGACTGCTGTCGGAGCGATTTGGCTGCGCAATAGGAATGACGTATCCGAGCAGGAATATGTCGATTTCTACAAGCAGACAGCCAACGTTGGTGATGATGTTGCGGGAACGCTAATGATTTGATATCGTCACTTCTTCAGGCATACGAAAAGCCGTTCGACACGCTGCATTTCGCCACAGATGTACCACTATCACTTAATGCCCTGCTGTACTTTCCCAAACGACACACTGAGAAATTCGGTATTGAACGCGTTGCCTGATCGTTTCGTATTGCTGACCGTTGATTAGGAATGGGCAAAGAGAAACCCAGTGTGAACTTACTGTCGCGAAAAGTCACGATTCAAGCAGGATCGCCCCATCTTCTACCAGATTGGCTCAGGTTACAAATGTCGAATATTCTGTTTTGGGAGGAATCTTATTGTTCGTACACAGGTTCATGAAAGGTGTTGTTGATAGCGCTGATATCCCCTTAAATATCAGTCGTGAATCAATGCAGAATAGTGCCTTAATCCGCCGTATCAACAATGTCATAACTCAGCGAATTCTACGACATCTATCCGATATGGCAAAACAGGAACCTGCCCGATACAACGAGTTCTACGAAGAAGTAATGACGTTTTTGCGTCGCTCGTTCTTCTGTGATATCAATGGTTTGATATAGTTCGGTCAATTCTTGAAAGAAGGCGTATGTTCCGATGATCAGAACCGCACCAAGATTGCGTCGTTGCTCAGGTTCTCCTCGTCTTCCTTCGATCATCTGACGTCTCTCGACGAATACGTATCGCGGATGCCAGCCGATCAGAAACACATATACTATTTCTGTAAGACGGTCTTTGGGTGAACTAGTTTTCATACCAGTTTCAAAATCCTTTTATTCGTCACACCCCAATGAGTCCTACAGTTGGAATTTCCCAAATGTGACAATTTTACGCACGTTGTTTTGATATAGTTACTTTTATATACAGCTTCTCTGTCGAACTGCCTCGGCGTTTAAACAATTTTGTGCTATAGTCAATCCTAGTCGTGAATTGGCTCTATCGTCTCCATACTATGAATCTTTCAAAGAGCGCGGCACTGAGGTCTTGTTCCTGTACCGCGAGGTAGACGATTTTGTGATGCAGAACTTGAGGCGTCACGCCGACCGCCCATTTATGTCCATCGAATCTGCTCACCTGGAAAACAAGAAGGATACTGCTCACGACGACAAGACTGATGAAAGCAATTCTGCGGAAAACGTCATCAAAGAAGGGTATTGTGAATTTGTTATGTTAGTTTTCTAAAATCTTTCATTTTTGTTTGTCTTAACGTTTTTTTTGGTGGACACACGTTTGATTTGCAAACTAAGTCGTTTTGCTGCGATCAGGATGCCGGCGTATATGCAGTCGGTTCTAGGGAAGCGCGTTTCGAGTGTATCCGTTTCTAAGAGGCTTGTTTCATCCCCAGCCATTCTGATTGACCATGAGAACGCTGCCGTTCGACGAATGATGAAGATGGTTGAGGTGGGTCAGATTTTCTAAGTTTTAGCTTATACCTTAAAAGTTGTTAGGGAGGAAAGACTATGGTTGATTCTTTAGGCAAGCAAAAAATGGAAATCAATCCATCGCATTCGATTATCAAAGGAATTTTCGCTATGCGCGACTCGAATCCGGAGTTGGCCAGCCAGCTAGTCGAGCAGGTTTTTGATAACGCCCTGGTGGCGGCGGGTCTCATGGACGACCCTCGTCTAATGCTAACTCGCATTAATCGTCTTATGGAATCCTGTTTGGCATCGTCAACAGCAATTCCTCAAACGGAACAGACGACGGTATCGACCCCGGAAGCAGAATCGACGATAGAAACGGCGAAATCAGCCTCGCAGTGAACCACCCCTGTTTATAAATGAATTAAAGCATTGTTTGGACCTAATATGTGTGGATCTAATTGACTTAATCAGCCGGTTCTCCCGCAATTTGACGCCAGGTCCATCCTCCCTGAGAGAGAGTTACAAGAAGAATATGGATTGTTTCGAGACAGTTCTTGCGAGTTGGACTGAAGCGATGATTGTGATAAGATTGGCTACAATAATCACCCCGTCCATGATCATAAATATCGGTATTTGATGAAGCAGGATGGTCTGCAGATGCCCCAAACAGGGCGGCGGCACCGGCGTCTGCAAAGAGCATGATGTGGATCCGTCCGCCTGGTATCCACCGCAACAGTTATACCTGCGTTGGATATAATCTCGGGCGTCAGTAGGGGCCGCGTTCCACGATTGGACCAAATAGGTCTCTGGCGATCGCTGGACCATGTATTGATGAACAATGAGCAACGACTGGGCCACTGCTCCGGCCAATAACAATGTTGAATGCAGGTAGATGACGCAGATAGGAACTCGACTAGCAATACAGACACCGATGGCGGCGATTGCAACACTGGCACCTGCCAGAATTGCGTTTTTCTGGATCAGGTCGAGCAGGACCAGATCAGCCGCGCTATCAATCATGAACCATGTTGCGTATCCTAATAACGCCGACGACGCCATTACATTGATGACGTTGCTCAAGACGGTAAATCGCTTCCGCCACAATATGGCGAATTCAACCATGCGTCGGACTGCCCAGCGGTGACTGCCTTCGCGTAATCGCCGCTCGTAATTCTCATGTCGCTCGAAATACGTCCCATCCTGGTCGCCCAGCCCCGTTGTCGAAAGGGCAGTTGGCATAATTTCGTTCAATTGTATGATGATCTGAGGGCGGAGATTCACGAGAGTGGTATCTCGATGTACCCTGGGCTATCCCTCGCATGGGATATTCTCGACAATATCTGGGATCGCATCATAATACCATTGGTCACACACTATATCGTCTGCGGAAACCGTCCGTGTTTTGTAGTTTTTAAACCGCTTTTGCATGTATTTATGTTTTGTTTTAAGGCAGATCGTAGAATGATCACCTGTAGATTTCTGAGCCGTTGATGTCAGAAGCTGCCGCTCGGTATTCGGTGACAAGATGAAAACTGTTGGGACGCTGATCCCGCATTTGTGACACATTGGTGACAACGGCCAGTGCGTAATTCGGGTTCATTGTGCTCAGGTCAACTGTGGCCCACCGGCCCGCCACCGCTACTAGTGTGTAGTGACACCTTTTGCACTTGAAATTGGTCCATTGCTGCCGTTTGTTCATTGGCATTGTCACTCCAGACCTAAATCGACCATGAAAGTTAACAACTTCAACTTTCGACTTTGACAATTCAAAACACTCACACGACCAGATCACCGATTCGGCATCGGTTTAGTATTAGGCCACCGACTGTTGATCGCCTCCAATGGATCTGAACCAGGTCACGCCCGTACAATTTCAGATTTCGCCGAATCATACTCCAGCATGATACGGAAGGGCAGTCCAGGTCTTCATTATCCTAAACTCATTAGATTAACGAATTACGGATAGATTCTTAAAGAAAGGTTTGCCAATTGCTTCCGAATGGTTCTCGTTCAGTGTTCCCGTTATTTGTCGTGCCATGAAGGGTCTGTCGGCTCTGTGCAACTTTATATTCGGAAACGATGTAATTGAAAACAGAACATTAGAATAGAAAGTTTTGGTGTTCAAAGTACCTCACAATGGCAACCATGGGCGGCGTTGGCAACGCTGGCATCAAGCTTGATGATGGTGGAGGCACACATGCAACCGTATTGATGTTGTGAGAACTTCACTTGCGAATTGTCGATATGTCGATTGGCAGACCATTTCAGGACTGCCTTCATAACGCGAGGGTCGATGGCGGAAACGATATGCTTTTGGCGCAGCGTCAAGATCGCTTCCATCAGCGATACGCGATAAGTTCGGATTAAGAAAACGAGAACTGCTACGATCGGACCCGTATTTTCTTGACCGTAGACCAGAATGCCATCGCCTTCCAGAATACTGGCCACGATTTCATCAACACATGGTTCTAGGAACCCCGTAATCCATCGCGCTGAAAGAATCATTCCCACATTTAGTAATAGAACCGCTTTTTCATTGCTGAGCGCTATGAAATGCAACACTGGCAAACATGTTAAGAAGAATTATAACATTAAGCAGTGTTCTGAATATCGTTGGGAAAAATATGATTCACGCGGAGCGCCTTTGAAAATTTGAGTTTCGGACCTCAACGCCATATATGTATTTGCAAGTACCAATGTTGTTGATAACTGTTCTTTCTTCGGACACTCCAATACTCAAAGGGATGCTGTTTAAACGCCCAGCGAATCGGCCCCCGATAACGATGATGTTGCGGCCAATGGCATTGTCGAAGATTGTCGTCTTTTCAACGACCCCACAATGAACTAACCGGCGTATCCCCTTTATTCGAATCTGAGCGAAAGACTATAACAATGTTATATCACTATCTCCGCCGGAAAGTGAGCAAACTTGCCCGATTCTTACTTTAGTAGAGATGTCGCAATTGGGAGCTACCCAGCACGATGTCGTAACGCGATGCACACTCGTATCGATGAATGATGCTAATCCCCTGGACTCTGGATGATGATCAAGCTAAGAGGTTTCGTAAAAAATTGGAAATTGTGTGCGCGAGTAGCTAACTAACAATGGCGTGGAAAATGCAAGGAAGGGCGGCAGCTGTAGATACGACTCGCACCCTCTTCAAACTTCGCTTTGTGACTTCTGGTGTCAGCAAAGGATGAACTGAGTGTTCTGATATGTATTTTTGAGAAGGTCGCCATTTGATTTTTGTAATGGATAATGGTCTCCGAATCGAGTCAAACCGCAACCATTGCAGAGATGGGTTTCGTGACTTCAGATTATCGTTCTGAGTAAAAATCAGTTATGGAGCACGAAATATACTAATTTGAACCTTCCAATGCTGAATTGACGATCGCAACTGATCAAACATGTTGATGACGTGAACGACACGAGGCCGCCGCAGAACGTTGCGCACGAGGACCGCGCCAATGAAATCCGCTATCGCAGTGCCAATACTCTCCCCGAACAGGTTTGCTAAAAGGCACTTATGTTTGTGAGCCACAACAGGCTGTGATTTTGAAATAACCTAACGCAATCATTGATTCTCAGGCAGAGAAATGTAATTGCACGGTAAAATGAACAACCTGGAAAAATATGGGCAACCCTTGCTTCTCTTCGAATAGGTATTCGCCGGTGAGAAGTTCATATAATAGACATCCGGTAGCCCAAACATCAGCGGGTGTTGAAATAGGGGTGCTCTTTCGTTGCGGGCGCTCTTTAGACGTCGGCCTGCGTTTATTATCCGCGGGTGGCGACGACAGCGATAAAATTTCGGGGCTTTGTACATTTTCCGTCCCTCGCCCAATTGGCGAGTTCGGTTCTTCACCGAGCGATGGATTCCACATGAGAGATTCGCCAAAATCAGCAAGAGATATTTGGAAGTTTGATTTGCCTCCGGAGGAAGGAAGCGGACGAACCAAGACATTATCACATTTCAGATCAAAATGAATACAGAAGTTCGTGTGAAGATCATCGACGGCTAGTAAAACATCGCTGTAGATAGCCAAGCAAGCATCCAGCATCTGCAAGCTCGATTCGCGGTCTGGTTGCTCATTGCCATCACGATCCGAGATGATCTGTAAATTGCGATTTTGCTCTTGGCGCCATTGGCGTAACGACATCGGGAACAACGGCATGATCAGTTGATATCCAGCTTTGCTTACGCCGTAATCATAAAGATGACACATATTGGATGAGTTCCGAAACCTGACCAAAGATTAAATCTCTCGACTGAGCATCGCAAACCAAGGTAGATCTTCTGCCCAGCAACAAAATTACCTTTCCATTATTGCAATTTCCGAAAATAGATCATGAACAACGCAATAATCGTGATAGGCAAACGGGATATCAATAACCTTGACAGCAATGGGATCGATGTGATTCTCATCTTGACACTCGAATATGGATCCGAACCGTCCTTTCGCCTATATAATATTATGAAGCAGCGACAACAGAGTTATCGAGAACGATATACCTTACGCCTTTTGTTGATAAATCCCTGCGAATGAAATGCTTGCAGGGATAACAATCGCAACAGGCGATGAGCAGAGGGCCCTGATCGAATCTCGAGAGCTTCCAGATCCGCTAACGCTTTATAATTGGCAGGATAGTTGATATGCTGATGCACTATGAATGGGATGTTGATCTGATGAGGGAGCTGCGTCAGCGGCATCCGATGGCAGAGATAATCGCTGAGCGTCATTTGGTTGCGCGCCACCATCAGACGCAACAGCAGACGGACCATCGTCAGGTGAAGCTGCTTATCTTTGTACATGTGACGTAAATGACGCCGTTTAAAATACTGCTGTTGAATATTTGTGGGGTCGATACTGCTGGTTGTGGATTCAACACGAACGCGGGCAGATGACATCCTCGATTTAATGGTCACGGATGTGTTCGCCGATTTTAGCGAGTTCCTTGAATTTGACTTTTGCGGTTTGCCAAATTGTCCATATGATGAACCATTATTTGAGTCCATACCGAAGCGTCGCGTCAGAGTTTTCGAAACCTTCTGGGTGCTGGCCCGATGCAGAGCGACAATTGGTGCGGAGATGCGACGTATTGCTTTGACCAAAATGGTTTCCTTTTCGAAATCTTCCGAATCGTACGGCGACTCAAAACTATCGTCGTCTCCCTCGCTGTCGTAATCATCATCCCCAACCGCGCTGAAAACATTGTTATCCGCCCCTGTTTCTGTAGCCGCTACAGACTCAGCCGCAGCCGACCAATTTGACCTGCTCGATCTTTGATCTCGCCTTGCTTTCCGATTTTCCTCCACCTCTTTTATTAGAAGTTCCTCGGTGTATTCCATTTTGGACGATTCCAAGGTCTGAATCGAGTCGCCTTTCAACTGAAGTCTCGGAACTATCGTCAGCGGGCGAATAGCTGATCCCGCGGGCGTTGGCATGGATCGCCCACTGGCCCAGGATGCGGAAGACGCCCTAACAAAAGAGTCGATCATTCCCGGAACACTATTCGGTTCGGCACCACCCTGTTCGTCATCTTTGACAATCGATGAAGTAGCTGGCTGACTTGGCTGGGAAAACGTTGCTTTGTTGGCCATGTTGAGTGACTCTTGGGTCTCCTGATTGCTGAGTTCCGACATTGAACTAGTGAATGAGCTATTCTCGGGTTCGTCATTAAACCCCTCGGCGAGGTGTTCAGAATGTGCATGATGCGGGGTTTTTTGGGGTTCCTTTTTTTTGAGCGGTTGGCGTCGGTGCACGACGCGCATTATGATCTTGTCCACCTGGCGATATGCATACTCCAGAGATGTCTCTGCGACAAGGAACAAGCCGACCTGAAGCTCTTTAAAACGGTCCAATGCGGATTTAGTTCGCGTCTCAGCGAGCGAGAGCAGCAAATGAGCATGAAAACAGCAAATACGTAAGTCAACGGAAGTGACGTCTGGTTTGCAATATCGACTGATGAACGCCTCAAAATGGTATGACACCCGTTCAGTGTGTGTCTCGGAAAACCGCGAAGATACTGATTCCATTCGATTATTCGCATACCTAAGGATTTTGGATATGTTTTCCAACAAAGATAATCGAAAAGAGCAGCATTGGTTCAACAAGGAACGGACCAGACAATATAGAAGACCATCGGGAAATTCATAAATGCAACGGGTACTGGAATATAACTTTTGCACTCGTCGTGGAGTGAATCGCAGTATGGGAGCCAGTTTGGAGACGTGCCGGAAAAAGAGGAAGCATGCATTGATAAACGTCATTGCCGCATGTGTCAAATCGGAGAATACCGCCCTGAAAATGACAACCAAGACCGGGAATATGTTTACATCGCGGACCAAATGGACGTAAACCAGGGAGGTTGTTGTAGGCGTGGCTATACCTTTCAATGTGGCCGCCCAGATGCGAATCAGTGCAGCCATTGTCATGAGCGACTGATCGGGCCATTCCGATTTTTCTGACGTATTGGACAAAAACCCTTCAGTAAGCTTCTTGAATAAGCCAACTGCCTCTAAAAACAGCACCTCTGGGCGTTGAAACGGTTTTGAATTTGACTCGATGACAGCGGTTGTGATGGCAAGCAGGGCGTCGCCAGCCCGTGACGTTGACTCCATTGGAACAAGGCGCTGTTCGACAACTTCCATAAACGTCAACTGAGAATCTGATTGCGAACCGTCGCAGGCGGATATCAAGTCTGCTAACAACGACTGGGCGTATGGACTTGATGTTGGCACTAATAGTTCAGAGATGTTCAACAGCGAACCGATGTTTATAGGGCATGCGACCGAGGCGGGAAGACCGGTTAACAAATGGATTAGAATGCGAATTATGATAGCAGGGGGCAGTTGTTCTGTCCGTGATTGAACTTGAAAATTTACTTCCTTTTGAATTGGTACAAAATGAATTTTTGAAGCTTTATCGCTGTTTGCAGCCAGTTTGAAGTCGCGTACATGGTGAAGGAGCGCAGCGAGCTCATTGTAAACCATCTCTTGACCAGCATGAAATCCAACTGTAGAGTGTTCAAGTTTGATCAGGGGACCAGTGGCTATCAGATGATCACCTGTCTGGACAGACGATCCTTCGATTTGTTCAGATGCCGACAACTGCCACACAGGTTTCTGCCCGTGCGTGGCCAACATTTTACGAGACTGTCCCAAAGCTGAATGGATAGTGTTGAATTTCCCACAGCAATTATCGTCCTTCCCCGTTGCCCGATTATCCGAATCCCATGGCAGATAAGGTAGCAGCCGGTATAGGCGTTGAATAGCTTGCTGTTTAATGGCATGTTCAGACGCGACTGATGATACGCTGACTACCATCAGAAATTGGTTGAGTAATTTGGCAGAATGCGGGGAGATCTCGATGGAAGACAACAGTAGTTCCACTAAGTTTGCGGCGAAATTCTCCGATGTGAGCGTCATTTTGATCATAATGTTTGAGATCGTGTGTTGAAAACAGTGAATTGTATCAACAGCTTTACAAGCCAGGGCTTTTACCAACACAGGTATTGCACCTCGCTTTAACCAGATGTCGGGCGAAATCACAGAAAACAATTCCAACTGGTTTTGAATTTGAGTGAACTTTTCGCATTCAGACCAACATCCATTAATCAAATTAAGGACATGGTCCACTAACGCAATGCTGGGTTTATCATCAGATGGAGCAGCCCACTTTAAAGAAGCAGGAGTTGAAGACAAGAGCATGGCCGAGCTGAACGAGATCGGTCGTGGGAAAGTCCACGATGGTGATACGAAACGGACCGTATTATAAGGTTTGGGCAGCACCGCCCAGATTACATGGTGTTCCATATCGACAGTAATCGGGAACATAACCTTGGGAGAGACCGATTGGGCGACGACTTTACGGGAAAACACGTCTTGGCAGGCGAGTACCCGGAAAAGGTTTGGTCGTATAACTCCAGCCATAATCACGATAGGATGAACCATAAGAGCCCGTTGAATGGCGCGGTCGTTTGTAGCCCGGATATCGAGAAAGAACTTGCTAATTACCGTCTCTTTGATCAGAGACTTCATTTTCGGAATGAATTGTTTAACTGTTCGATAAAGAAACGAGCGTCGCTCGGCGCTTTCAACATGCCCGAGCATGAAAGGTCCGTCTGGCTTTACACTGATTTGCACACTGATGCCCATTTCGAAATGAACACAGGCCGACCCGATTTTGGCGACCAAAAACAAAGGGCGAGGCTCTGAAATGGGGCCTTGTTCGACCCAAATCGTGCATGTACCGGACGTGACTGATTTCAATTGCTTTTCTAACGCTTCGACGTCGATAAAAACGGATTCCAAAATGGACTGTCCGCCTATGTCGATCCCGATTTGATTACGAGGGGTCCTTGGAAAGTCCATGCTGGAGATGCCCCGCTGGCAGAATGCGCTGGGTCCTACAGTTCTGGACCAATTGTCGCCTCCATAACCTGTAGCTCCCACCGCTTATGAACTTGTGATGGGAAGTCGTCATAGCACGTGTATAGGTCCCGTAATGACCTCCCATTCCCTATATACTACTGTAGGAGTGGTAAATAACCGACATGGGCCGTTACAGTCTGAACATTTCCCACTGAGATAGCAGTGACCCAGTTCATGTAGCGTTAAGCACAATCAGTGAGCTTGACACACGATACAGGCCTTCACGCAACTTCGATTGAGGAAATCGGCACTCCCAACATTAACAGCACTGCATGAATGGTGTTGATAAGATATGCCAAAGGTTGAAGAATGGCTCTCTCTTGTGGTTGTGGAAACCGGGCGCATAGTCCAGCAGAGCAACATCGAAAAACTGAACTACTTGAGCCGATCACCCCTAATTGGCTCAGTCAATCAAAATCGACTCCGAATTTAGGCTCTGAATTCTGGACATCTGGTAATCAGAAAATAAGTACCAGTTCGGCCAGATGACCTTCCAAATTGGCTTTCCGCGGTTCTACATTTTCATTACCACGGGCAACCCCAACGTTTGATGCAAGAGACCTCAATCGTGTGAATATAGCCAATTGGACACCTCATGCCAGAAAATTAGCAACGATGAGCGTTGGATCGATTGATGATCAAAGCGACGGAAACTGGAATTTACGGCAATCTGGTGCCTTCTAACAATTCTACTAAACTGCAGATTTCTCCTGTACTGCAAAGGATGCATTCTCAGTATAACAATGCGATTACATTCAATACTCATAGCGACATACTATTTTGAACACTCTGTTGAGTCGCGCCCCCACAGTAGTCAATTTGACCCATAAATAAATAATTACTATGACGTCGATTGCATGAACGAAAAATGGAAAAATGTAGGGAACTGGGATATGGGTAAATGGCTAAATGTATTTTAAGAATTTATGAGTTTTGAGCTGGGACAGGTATTGGAGGGAACTCGACCCCGTGTCTTGCTTACACGAGCGGCATATTAAGTTAAACACGACTGGAATCCAAAGAGTTCCAAGGATTAGAAATATAAATGAAGGAGGTCGTAAACAACTGAATAAATGCCGCTTGATTATGAGCGGAATATTGTTGAAAGAAATCCCATATCGGACTGATCCTCCATTTCTTCATCGTGCTCAAGTGCCATACGAGCCCTTTCCCTTTCTTTCGAAATCGCAAGTGCCCTGTCCTCCTCACGCTGAGCCGCCTCTCGCGCCCTCTTACGCTCAGATTCTTCCCTTTCCAGCCTCGCTTTTTCGTCCGAGGCGACTCTCTCCTGCGCTATACGTTCAAATTCTTTAGCTCGAGCCTCCTCCTGGGCTAGCCGGTCTTTCTCACGTTGCTGCGCCTCAGCATTCATCGTCTGATAATCGCTCCACAGAGGGTCTTTCTGGCCGGAATCATCCGCAACTGCTGCGGAATCGTTGGTTGACGACGGGCCTAAAGATAAATCACGCCATGCGTCTGAATTAACAATGTCAACAGGTTTGTTGACATCGTTGGTCGTGTCTTGTTCAAGGCTTTGCTGCGAAGTCAAAACCGGAATGTCATGAGGCAACAGAACTTCATCATCATCGCTACTCTCAGAATCTAAGCCACTGGATGACGACGAGTCTGAATCGGATTCACTACTGATGACGGCAGTGGCCACTGATGTCATTGAGCTAGACATATTCCTGCTGGGCGGATGAGAACCATGACCATTTGATTTTGACCGCGACGTTGTTTTGGGAAGAACACTGGCCACGAACTGCTGCAATCTCCTCAATGTTTCAGGGGGCAAAAGTTCAATGTCGATTTCAACAACGCGACCTTCACAGCTCTCCGTTTGAGGAACAGCTTGGGTGCCGGTAATGCTGGCGATCTTGACGTATTGATCCGGTGGAATGCGAACAATATCAGCGCGCAGCTTGGATTTCTCCATGAAAGTAAGCGGCCTGATAAGATCGACGGAATGGTTGTGAGATCCGCTGGATACAGGCGCCGGTGCATCACAAAGAGAGCTGTGGAATATCAAGGTTGAACAACCACAACAATAGCCGGCTGATTAGAATCAACTTACACTTCCCTAGCAGGGGGCGCATTCAACGAACGACGCCGCTCCCTCTTGAGATTATCCTTTTTCCGATTCCAGATGCGTTCCATTTCCAAAGTAGCCTCGTGCACGAAGGATTTCGGTAGATTAAATAGCTTGGCGTTGTCCCAGACAAGCTGCACGTCGGCAATGAACGCCGACAGCGTGGTATAGAAGGTATTCGACAGTCGATCTCTAATTGTGCCCAAATCCATAGGAAAACGGACGATTTCAGGATAGGTCGGCAAATCTAACGCCTTCCAATCAACTGGGACAGCGAACACGTGACCATACTGATTTTGTATCAAGTCGTCAATGATGCGAATGCACGCCTTCAGAGACGATTGCAGCGAATCATCATCAACAACCTGAGTCGATGTCCTCAATTCTTTCTTCTTAGACGCCAGCGATTTTCGCTTCATATTTGAGGACTGGGACTTAGAGTGATCCCGGGATCCGTTGGCGTGTGTTATCGTTGCAGCTGGAGCCAAAGCAGAAGCAGGAGGGCCAATACCCGCAGCATGATTTTGTTCAACCGCCAGCGCAACTTGGAGTCGTTTCAAATAAGACTCCATCTCCATCTTTCTTTGCTGCAAACGATTTCGTTTCGCAACCAATTGAGACGAAATTATGTCTGATTCCTTGTCTTTCTTAGACAGCGCCGAAGTTTTCTTTCGTTTTCTATGCATTGGAGAAGTGTGATCGCCGTGATGGTTCAAATCGTCATCGGCATTAGATTTTACACGCGGGATGCGAATCCGGTCGCCAAACAGGAATTCTGCACTAAGGTTGGTCTGACGGCGCGAACGTTTGCCGGACACAATCAAAGTCGCCGATTGTGGCGTTTGTTCGAGTGTCGCGGCCGGCTGTACGCTCTCGTCCATGACCAGCATAGACCAAGGGAAACCGCACCCGCCCTGGTCAAAGACAGTGGCGAATCCAATCGGCTAAAACCTCTAATACGAGCGAGATCGCTGGCCGTCAGCCTGTGACTGAGATAAATGACTTGACACGGCCTCCCAACTTCCCTTATATATAATCGCGACGTTCAACCACCGGTCGTAATAGCGATTATGAGCCCGATCCATACGAGCGCAATCCGCGGCGGAGTTTACTACCTCACAGCAGTCTGCAATCTTGCCATGGTTCCAACGCCACTTGGCACTTGCTTGCGGTTGCGCTCGGCACTCACCCCGTTAATCTGCTGGACATTTTGGATGTCGGTCGTTCGTTTGCCGATTTTTGGCGCGCCGTTTGTGTCACGCATATTATCCATGCTTTGTCCACACGAATTAATCAATAAATCTGCACATCTCGTTGTTTTCCGTTTTGAGTGATTACTGCCATAGTGTTTTACCAATTCCGATTTGATTAGTATGGATCGGGAGGAACTACTTATGACTTTCCATTGATATTATCTCGACACGAAAACGGCTAAATCGTGGTTAAGGATTGCATTAGGCTTTTTCACAGCTGTGTTTGGAAGTAGAATCAGAAACACCATTTCGATAGAAGTTATGACGTAATCACCTTACAAGAGTATGTGATTTTCTTTACAAAGGTTGACTGGTAGCAAACCGCCGGACAGTAGAACATGAAGTTGATTACAGTCTCGATCCGAGCGAGTACAACATAATTACTGTGACAAGCAAGCACACAGCGATGAATCCATTACAGAATAATGCTATTTACGCCATTCATAGGCGTGTGGGCGCTGACGATTGCCCTGATTTCGGTAAAGAATGTCTTTATCCGTTGGCATAAAAAAATTTTAAGCAAGCCACTGCAATATAGGGAAATGAATTCGTACCGGATGATCGGCTAAGTGGATTGATGCCCGAACTGGTAATTGCCATTGCCCCAGTGACAGTTTTGATGATGGCGACGTTGGCGTTTCTTGCCGGGTCGTTATCGGCCTGTCTCTACATGTATATGTGGAGGAGCAATTATCCGGCTGATAACGACTATACTACATTCCTGCCCAAACAGATTTGGCGAAAGCGCCAGAACGTACCAAAAAGATAGGTAGTGTATGACCCGGCAAGCACTATGCGCGATTGTCCAATTATTGTTTTTAGGTTATTTGAAAAACTATTCACTTTGTGTCGTCACTATTTCTGCAAGGGATGAGCGTAACATGTCGCCCTTGAATAACCATAATTTATACAAAATAATAGAGCTAGTTACCATAATTCTAGTTGGAAGACTTGTTTGATGATGATCCTGATGAAAGTACCGAGAGGAAGGCTTCTTGAGGCACTTCTATTGTGCCTATCGACTTCATTCGCTTCTTCCCTTTGTTCTGTTTTTGAAGAAGCTTCATTTTGCGGGACCTAACCGATATGAATGGGCCATTACAAAAAATAAATATGCGATGAGTACTTGTCGCCTCCGCCGACAGTTTTTCCAGACTTGGTCAGGACATCTTTTCGGAAAGGAGGTATCCTCTCTCTGGCTACCATTTTGCTACCAATAGCCGCCTGATACAATTTGAGACAACTATTGCAGCCTAGCAAAATTTACGTACTTGAATGATAACCTCAAACGATTGACGTTGAATATTCTCTTTCAATCGCAAAGCAATTCCTGCAATTGATGTGAGTTTCTCGGTGAAGTTCATGCATCTTTGCGAAGTACCTTTCCCTATCGCGTGACTGTTCTCGCGTACACATATAGTAGACAGCGCATCAACAGGTTTTCCGTTGAGCAGGATATCCAAAAGAATCAGATCGGCTTCTTCCATGCCAGCTTCCTCATAATCAAAGCTAGCATATCCTGCAGAGAGGGACTTGATTTGAGAGTAGAAGTCTTGAACGATTTCTGTCATAGGAAGCTTGTACTTCATTAATACAGAAGAATCGTCCAGGAAGGAAACTGATTGATGAATTCCTCGCCGAGCCTTGCACAGCTCTTGTAACCGGCCTGGAATACATATAAAAATCATTCCACCGTAGTCCAATATCATATTACCCATATAGTGCTCTGGGCAGATAATAGTAGCTAAAATGTACGGCTCTAAAAACTTTTCGATTGTGCTTGGGTTAGGAAACTGGGCTGGTGATGACACAGAAATGTGATTTCCTGAGCCTTTTGCAACCGCGACACATTGCACGGTTGGCGCAGTCACAATTGTTGGAATTCCAAACTCGTCATGAATGCGGTCCTTCAACACCTCCAAATGAAGAACACCTAGTAAGCCGCAACGAAATCCGCTCCCTAGAGCGACTGACAAATCACGCTGCACATGCAAGCTGATGTCATTCATGGTCAATTTATCGAATGCATCTTGAAGCCCTTCTAAATCGTCTGAATCGACGGGAAACACAGACGCCCACACCATAGGTTTTGGCGCCGAGAAACCTGAATTACCTTAGCTGATAAGGAACATGTGACAGTGATACACTGACCAGGAAGTGGAACTTTACCCACAAAAAGGCTTCCTGGTGCATCTCCGTTCGCTAATGCTAAATGTCGAACCGCATCGTCAACGGTAAATATAGTATCCCCAAGACGCAAATGTTGAAGCGTTTTGACTCCGGCAACAACGAACCCAACTTGTCCAGCACGTAAGCTTTTGGTTGAAACACGCGATGGGGTAACTATTCCAACGTCTTGAACAACGTACGACGACCGCGAATGGAAAACTCCAATGCGGTCGCCAACCGAAAGGGTGCCATGATCGACTTTGACGAGACATATCGCTCCTCGGTAGCTGTCAAACCAGGCGTCAACAATCAAAGCTCGGGTCCCTGTGGCAACAGGTACAGTCGGCGTGGGCGGACGAACCCGCGAAATAATGGCATCCAAAATTTTGTCGATACCCATTCCAGTCTTCGCTGATGTCAACAATACTAGAAATAAATGGTAAGGACTGTGTTCTGTACAAGCCCTGTCCCCAATTCACCTGTATCAGGATCAATATCGAACGCATTTAGCAATTGCTCGGCAACGCGGTTTGGTTGGGAAGCAGGCAAATCACATTTTGTTAATACTGGAACAATATCAAGACCGGCCGATCGTGCCATTGACAGCACGGCAATGGTTTGGGCTTGAAGTCCCTGTGATGAATCTACCGCTAACACCGCTCCTTCACATGCCATGACTGACCGAAGAACTTCGTTTGAAAAATCAACGTGACCAGGCTTGCAAATCGATATTGAATAATGTAGAAAAAAACGAATAGATAAAAACTCTTACCGTGTCAATTAATTGCAGAAGAGAGCCATTGTGCGCCATTGAAGCATGCTGAGCCTTTACTGTAATTCCACGATTTCGTTCTACTTGCAGCGTATCTAAAACCTAGTGATGAAATATAAAATTAGGATTTTAGAGACCATGATGCATGTCGGTTTCCAACTTGGCAATGAACCTCGCGACCTGCAGCGATGCGTGGAATATTGCCCTAAAAGTCTATAAGGTCAGTAGCGGGAAATACATTGAGACCCACTCGACATACGGCAGCCTCAAGCAGCCTAGCAGGAATATAAGTCTTCAGTAAGTAAAAGGAAATTGAACTGGCAATTTACCTGTCGGCTAAAGTCGATTTACCATGATCAACGTGTGCGACAATGCAAAAATTGCGGATAATATTTGAATCGAGATTCGGGTCTGAAAATCCAAGTTGAAGCCAGATACAAGCCATGTTCTGGTAAAGGTACTTGTTGCCATGGCGGTTACGGCACTGAGATTGGCCCGATCCACACTTGAAGCGGCTTCAGCTGATAGATGCCTTCGAAATTCGCATGATACTCTTCGCCAAACAAACAGCATCTCCGCAAATATCTCAAAGAGGATTTTTACGAGCTAAACCGCGACCTAGGGCGACCCTATTCGCTGAAAGCAAAGGTAAAAGTGGAGAGCGTTGTGGAGAATGTTTAGGATGATCACTCTACCCGCATCGAGTTGTGTATCCTGACGCAGTTTCACCCGTCAGCGAATGACATGCTCTGGCGTTACTACCGTGGACCTGCGTTACTACCGTGGACCTGCGTTACTACCGTGGACCTAGTGCTACATTGTCAGTTGAGGTTAATGCGGTCAGGAGATGTCCTCATTCGTGACGGATCGTCGATATCAGTCGTGACGCTATACGACCATGAGCCACCCCCTGCTGTTGGGGATGGTGATCGCGTCGTGGATGGATCACGGCTTGGTCTGGTCAGGAAGCTGACGGTCGAGGCGATCGAGCCCTCACTTGCGAACATCATCTCGGATATTGATTCACAGACGTTGGCTTGTTTACTGGCTGGCAATGTCGTGGTTCCTGGGTGCATTTTGCACATAGGATGGAATGGGGATCAACCAGGATCTCTTCGAATTTTGTGCGTTGACGGTTCCGAAGACGCATCGTCACAACCACTTCGAATAGCGGCTGAGTCTTTGATTTCTGTTTCATGTTCAAAAAGCGGGAAGCCCCTGCCATTTCAGCTGAAAAATAAGGCTTTGTGGGCACAATCTGTGTGTATGAGTCTCCCTGGACACGACCTGGCTGTTGATCACTTTGTACAACTTGTTTGGTCGTCTTGGTCAGATTCAAGGTCGTGTGGAATTTTGATTGAGGGAGGTGTTATGGGCTCTGGGTCTACCGCATTATCGCTCAAGCTGGTTCGAGAATCGGGCATTCCTTATCAGATTGTTTCAGTTTCTGAACTCTTCAGTGCCAAGCGTGGTCAAGGAGAAGCTTTATTGAAACAGGCTTTACAGCGGACAGTCAGAATGTCCCCTGCATTTCTTGTTTTAGAGAATGTTGGGTCTTTATTGAACTCAGCACAAGGACAAAGATTAACTTTGACCTTAATCAAAGCTCTTGACAAATTGCAGCTTGGTAAAGAGGTTGTGTTTGTTGTTGTTCCCATAGGAGGACTTGCCACTTTGGTTCCCCCTTCACTTCGGCGAAGCCTTCGCTTGGATCTCGTGGTCCGACTTGCTAGTCCTGACCAAGAGATGCGAAAGCAAATGATCTCATCCATAGTTGGCACTGCGCTTCCTGAATTCATCCTAAATCGGGTATCCCGCGCTTCATTTGGCTATCTTCCTTGCGATTTACAACGTCTATGTTCCGAAGCGACAATCAATGCCGCTAATCGAGGGTCAACGACCGTCGAAACTCTCGATTGGGAGCATAGCCTTGCAAGCATGCGCCCAACATCTCTGCACAATCGCATTGTGCCAGCTCCACTACGACCGCTTGTAGATATGGCAGGCTTAGATGGCCCAATCTCTCAGTTACGGCTAGCCGTACTTTCGCCACTTTTCAATCCTTTGCCATACAAAACTCTAGGGATCTCCCCGCCGAAAGGGGTGCTTTTATATGGACCGCCAGGCGTTGGAAAGACAACATTAGCGCTGGGTATTGCCAGTGAAGCAAATGGTGGGCCCTTGTTCTCACGCCTTTGATTGATCTGACGTTGGGTACGTAGCAACTATTTTAGAGGCCCGTGGGTGTGACCTCATTTCGGCAGTTGTTGGTGAATCAGAGCAGGCGATTCGGAAACTGTTTGCCCAGGCACGAAGCTGTTCTCCTACCATTATCGTGATTGATCAAATCGAGACATTAGCCCCCCGGCGAGGCGAAGTGGGGAGCCAGACACATGATCGGATTCTCAGCTGTCTTTTGACGGAAATGGACGGGATTTCATCTGGCAGTTCAGTGGTCATGATAATCGCAACAACCTCGATGCGCCATTATCTGGACGACGCAATTCTACGCCCTGGACGTTTAGATTATCAGATTCATGTAACAACCCCTAATGCTGACGGCCGCCTTGCTATTCTGCGAAGCTATTGTCAGGCCTTGCCGTTGTCCGACGACGTTGATCTTGAAGACATTGCTAACAATCACACGAATGGTTTTACAGGTGCAGATATTCAAGGGTTATGTTCTGAAGCTGCAATGAGATCTCTTCACCGTGATATCAATGCAGCGAATATAACAAAACAAGATTTTGGTTTCTGAACAGCCATTAGGCGCTGTTAAGAGAATGATTTCTAGCCGCTGCTTTACCGGCATTCTCGAAAATTGCTTCTGTACAGTACTTAGCGTGTGGTATGAGCTGCAGTCCACAAGTAAAGTGGAGCTTCATTGTGCATTCAAAAACGTGTGTACTTCACATAAGTATATATATATAAAGTTTAAAGATCCTGGATATGTGTATCAGGTACCGGACAATGATCTGTTTTCTCGCAGCCGTTTTCCAGAACTTCTGACTGGTGCTGTATTCTTCGCGACTCTTTCCGTATTTCCTGCGCGACTGTGGTGTTGATATTTGCGTGACTCTGTGGTAGGTAAAGCCTTTGGTTGCTTGGCTTTCTGCTGGCACAAATATCGCGCAAGATTTTCAAAGTCAAAAAGATTTCCGTTCATAAGTTTAGGCTCGCGATATCCGTGATCGGAGGGCGCTTGTGGTTGCCATTGGAAGGCAGGCGTCGCCATCGGCTAGCCCACCATGGCCATCTCACATCGACTTGCAGTAGCGCTGGACGACCTTTCGTCTCGCTTCTTCCTCAACCTACCCGAAGAAGAGCTCGGCTCCTTCGATCGTCTATTCTTTCAATTAGAACAGGCGTGGTGGTTTTATGAGGATTTTTACAGAGAGCAGAATCCAAATTCACTGCCAAAGTTTTCGTTTCGAGACTTTTGCTTTTGCCTATTTGAGCAATCATCTGCTCTAAGGCCTCACATTCCAAACTTTGAGCTATATTTCAAGCAATTTCGTGAATATCTCTGCAAAGTTCCTGTTTGTGGAGCCGCAATGCTAGATGAATCGATGACGGCTTGCGTTTTGGTCAAAGGGTGGACCGGCAAATCATGGGGATTTCCCAAAGGGAAAATCAATCAGGGCGAGCCCAGTATCGATTGCGCCGTCCGCGAGGTCCTCGAAGAGACAGGAGTCAGTATCGCGTCGCTTGTCTCCGATCGTCACGTTATTCAGGCCGTTGCCAACGGCAAATCTACCCATTTGTACATTGCGCCGAATGTTCCTATCACGACCGAGTTTTCGACGCAGACAAGAAAGGAAATATCTGATATCAGATGGTTTACGATCGATTCCATCCTTGAAACCGACGACAGCCGTTTTTGGAACGTCTCTCCTTTTATTCACAAACTAAGGACGTGGATCAGTCGCCATCGACATTTGGCCAGGACGCCAATACACGAGTGCTTGTCCTCAGCAGGCGAATTTCACAGGAAGGGTATTCCCGCCGACAAGATCAAGAAAAAGAAACGACCTACAGCCGCGCAACCCATTTTACAACGCAGATCGCGCTGCCATGCGTCCAAGGATGATTATCTTTCCGATTCACTCACGTTCGGGACAGATCGTTCATCATGGACACCAGAAGAAATGTTTGCCGAAAACGCACGCTTGTTTGGCGTTCGGACAACGCAATGTACTGACCCAAACGAGCTTACAACCAGCATGGCCATGCAAGGAACGATGGCGGGGTCTGTCCAATGGAAGCATGCGACTGCAACTCTCGACAGCGCCGCTGCCACATCCTCGACCTCAAAGTCGTCAATCATCCCATCACCTTCACCAGCCCTGACTCCGGCGCCTTTACCCCCTGACGGATCTCGCTCCAATGGTTCGCGGAACCAGCAAAATGCTCTTTTGAACTTTGATCTCGACGATGCCATGATCATGTCACACTTTTTCCAAGCGTGATTTGTTTCTTAGCCACGAGCTGATATACGATATTATTTTTTTAATCAAACAACTCCCCCTGCGTTTTTTTATTCGCAGAGCAAGCAAGTTCCACCAACAAGTCACCGCCGCAGCGACCATAGCCGGAGCAATTCTCGTCATCACGTTGTTTTATCCCCATAGCTTGATCCATTCAGGATCCGGTTTGACGTTAATATATCTAATCCAGACAGAGTCTCGTGTGTGTGTTTTTTATTGACTTGATGTAGAACCTCATTTGTTGCTCGGTCTTGCTGTTGATTCAACAGATTCCATCACAATCTCCCTCGACCCACCCTTTCCGCCTTTTACATTTGGTCACAGACAGTGTCGCCGCCGCCCAAACATAGTGTAGTTGGCGCCAGCAATACGGGGGTGTGGGCCAGCGATCTGGCGACATGCAGCTGCGCTATCTGAAGAGCCTTCGTGACGCGAGCGAGGGATCAGCCGAAGGCGACCTACCCGTTCGGGTGTCGTGTCTGGCCTGGTCCCCAAATGGGATGCGATTGGCGGCGGCCATGTCCGATCGCCAGGTCCTATTGTTTGACGATAGCGGCATGCAGCGAGACCGCTTCTCCCTCAAACCTGGCAATAAGGTCCTGCAGAGACCAGCTTCACATATCGCTCGCTGTTCACAGCACATTGTTAGGACGGCGCCCGGGATTTCGTAATTCGCGGGATGGAATTTTCGCCGGATTCAGCGAAACTGGCAATTGCCCAAAGCGACAATTGCCTGCTGGTATACAATCTTGGCGATCGCTGGGACGATCGTAAAACGGTCTGCAATAAGTTCGCGAGTAAAAGTCCAGTGACCTGCGCGTGCTGGCCCGGTCAACGGCCCGACGAGATCGTGTTCGGCACCGCTGAAGGGAAGGTCAAGGTCGGTATCCTGCACAATAACAAGACGGCCAACCTGTTCGACGCGGACAGCTTTGTGACCAGCGTGGCGTCGGGCCCCGACGGGCACAGCATCGTCAGCGGCCATCAGGATGGCGCCATCCACCGCTATTCCTTCCCCGATGGGGCCAGTCGCCCCGCCTCCAAAGCCCTCGTCGTCCGATTATCGTACGTGCCGTATTGTCTGGCCTGGGGGATCCATATCGTGGCCGCCGGCAACACGAGCGCCGTCCAGTTCATGACGGCCCAGGGCGACGTCGTGCATCGGGTGAAATTCGACCCGGGCGATGAGGTTCGCGAATTCACGTGCGCCGCGTTCACGCCGAGCGGTAAAGCCGTCGTCATGGGCAACTATAACCGATTCTTCTCGTTCTCGTATAACGAACCGTCCGCCCGGTGGGAGCGGAAACCGTCGCCCAAGATCGACAATCTGTATTCGATCACGTGTTTGCGATGGAAAGGGGACGGATCCCGTTTGGTGACCGGATCCATGGCCGGGGCTCTTGACGTATTCGACTCGTGTCTTCGACGATATATCTACAGGAACACGTTCGAGATCACGTTCACTGGTCTCAGCTCGGTCATCGTCCGGAATCTGACGGATCCCGCTCAGTCCCTTGCGTCGATCGCGTCCAAATCCGGCAAAGAGCTGGTCAATATCGAGATTGTCCAAGGACGGTGGGTCTTCTAGGGTTCTCCCTCGATCATCCAATCCCTGATATAGTGTGTGTGTATTGGATCAGGTTCGTGACGGCCCGCACCACCGATACGATCGTGATCTCGGATATGGCGAGCGGTAAGACGAGCGAGATCAGGGGGCTGGCGTCGGCCAGCGATACCCCTCGATTCGCCTTCACAACCCCCGATATCGCCATTGTATATGTGGCCGGCGAGCTGTCCATCGTAAGAAACACACACAAAAAACCGTTCCTCTCTGCCCGGTCTCGACACCTTTTCCACCGTTTTTTCGTGTTCCCGCGATTGTGACGGTGATTGGTTCCGGTTCAGATTGTGTTAGGGAGCGATGACGTCCTGGGATCGTGCCGTACCGAGCACATGTCGACCGCCCTGGTCAGCTTGCGAATGGCCGAGGGGCGCGGGCGGCACGCGGCTCCCGTTCGCCGCATCGCCTACCTGCTCGACCTTCAGACGATCGTGGTCCTGGACCTGGACCGGTTCACGACCATCACCAGCGTCAACCACGATTGCGATATCGACTGGCTCGAGCTGAATCCTGGCGCTACCATCCTCCTGTTCAGGGACGTTCGCCGCATTCTCCATCTGTACCATATCGAGCAGCAATCGCGCCGAACGATGACCTCGTTCTGTAATTACGCTCAATGGGTTCCCGGTGCCGACGTCATCGTCGTCCAGAACCGATCGAACCTGCTGGTTTGGTATAATGTCGACCATCCGGATCAGATGACGACCTTCCCGATCAAGGGCGATGTGACACAGATCGAGCGCGGGAACGGCCAGACCCGCGTCCTGGTCAACGAGGGCGGATCATCGCCCAAGGCCTATCCGCTCGACGAGGCGCTGATCTCGTTCACGGGCGCCATCGACAGCGGTCAGTACGAGCAGGTCGTGACGGCGTTGGAGCGATTGGAGGAGGAATCCCCCGATAGCGAGGCGATGTGGTCGCGGCTGAGCACGTTGGCGTTGGCCGATGGGAACCTGATCGTGGCCGAGAGGTGTTTCGTGGCGCTGGGCGATATGTCCAAAGCCAATTACCTTCGTGAGCTGATCGATATGACCGAACGGTTCGGGCGGGAATCGTTCCAGGTCGAGGCGCGTTTAGCGCTGTTGAACGGGAATCTGCGAGGGGCGGAAGCGATTCTATTGAGTAATGGGCGAGTTGATGAGGCGATCGATATGTATATCGAACTGCATAAATGGGATTCGGCGATCGCCATCGCCGAGACACGAGGACACGAGGGCCTGCAGAACCTGCGAGATCGGTATTTCTCGTTATTGGTGGAGAGCGGGCAAGAGGTGAAGGCGGGCGAGGTCAGGGAACGGGAACGGGATTACGTGAAGGCAATCGAGCTGTATGTGAAAGGGGGGAGCGGCGGACGGGCGGCCAACATCATCATCGGGCAAGGGATGACCCATGATCTGGGGCGGATCGAGGAGGTGATCCAGTGCCTGATCGGCCATGGGCAATACGAACGATGTGGGGAGTTCATGCAGGAGATGGGGATGGTCGACCGCGCCCTCACCGCCTATCGTGATGGACACGCCTACGCCAGGGCGGTCGACCTCTGTCGCCGCCTGTTGCCGGCCAAGGTGACGCAGATCGAGCACGATTGGGGCGCCTACCTGGTCACACAGAAACAATGGGACGCCGCCTCCAATCACTTCATCGAATCGGGGTCGTATACGGAGGCGATCAACGCGGCGATCGAGGCCAGACAATTCACGAAAGCGGCACAGATTCTGCTCAATATCGATCACGACACCGCTGTTCCATATTTCCGTCGTATCGCCACCCATTTCGCCAACGTCGGCAATCGACCCGAAGCCGAGAAATACCTGATTCAGAGCGGTCTCGCTGGTGAAGCGGTCCAGATGCACATCAAGGACGGGGCGTTTGACGACGCCAATCGTGTGGCGAAGAGCGCGCTGTCGAGTGCCGAGATGAGCACACTTTACACGAATATCGCTCAGACAATGATCGCCAACGGATCATGGACAGCCGCCGAACGCCTGTTCCTGGCCATCGATCAGCCCGATCGGGCCATCGATATGTATATGGCGTGTGGACAATCGGATCACGCTCTACGGTTGATACAGCGTTATCGTAAGGATAAACTCCCAGAGACGTTAACGCTAATCGCTCGTCAGGTTTTGGACCAATCACTTTCGTTTTCATTCCAAATCCACATCGTTATCGCCATTCCATTATCTGTTCATAGTTGATTGATGAGATTGTTTCCCCCTTTCCCCCTCTGTTTTCCCCCGTTTATCGTCCAGACCACAATGGCGAACTGTGTTTCTGTTTTGTGCCGAATTTCCATTTCAGAAAACGACACGAAGACCCGTTAACTGACGACGTTAATGGTGATAGGCGATTCGAGATGGGAAGACGAGCGAGGCGGAATCATATCTGGTTAAAGGCGGTCAATGGAAAGAGGCGGTCGACATGTATGGCGAGCGAGGTCAATGGGATGACGCCATGCGTGTGGCCCGAACCGGTGGCGGTATCGCCGCCTACGAGATCGTCGCCTGTGCCTATTCCCGTACGATGGCGCCCGACGCCGCCCACACCTTCCTGCAGACACATCATCTGGCGGAGCGAGCGGTCGATATGGCGCTGGAACGGGGCGATTTCCAGGAGGCGTTTCGCATCGCCAATATGGTCAGAACACAGACCACATCTCCTCGTTCAGAATCAGTTCATTTCGCTTTTTTCTGGTTTTTCGCTGATCTCATGTTTTGTCCACCGGTTTTCGGGGCGTTTTGTATTCGGGAAAGTTTTGCGAAACGGATTTCAACGGTGTGATATTCGGAAATCAGTTTCCAGAGCGAGTTTTTGAGATTGAGTGATATTGAGGAGATGTGTTCCCGTCAATTGACGATCTGATTGATGATGATAGGGACGAATGGAGACGAAACTGGCCGAGATCCATCTGCAATACGCGATGTCCCTGGAAGACGAAGGCCATTTCGACAAGGCCGAGGGCGAGTTCATCCTGGCGCGGAAGCCGCGCGAGGCGATCGACATGTTCCTGCACCAGAGGGAGTGGTCGAGGGCGGCGGCCATCGCCCAACAACACGACCCGATATCGCTGCCCGATGTCTATATTGCTCAGGGCGGTTATGCTGAAGAGCAACACAACTGGGTAATTATCGTATTCGCCCTCAACCGCTCTTTCGTGTAGAAATCCTCAAATCTCGACGTCGTATTGTCAATGGAAACAATCACATCACTCACCCGTTCTTAAACACACGATATCTCACCAAACTACCTTAAAACTCACTGTGTTCTAATAGTGGGGTCTCTGTCGAAACTTTGAATGTGTTTTTTCTTTATTGAGATATAAATGTATTGACGATGACGATAGGGTGAAGGGGAATCTGCATATATCAATGCTGGTCGACCAGATCTAGCAATACAGATGTATAGAACAGCTGGTGCCTGGCCCGACGCCATTCGCTGTGCCCATAATTTCCGGCCGCAATTGGTCCCTGAACTGGAGAGCGCCAAAGCGGTATCTGAGGCGGCCGCATCATCTAAATCGATATCTCCCTCTAACTATGGTATTTATCGTCCGCCCCCATTGATCGACACCATATCTTCCCCAATCGCTTTCATCCTTCTCCTCACTGTTTTCTGTATTCCCCGATCGCGTTCCGTTTTTCTCCGATTTGACCTAGTTCTTCCAATATTCCACATTTGATCATTTGACTATTTGCGATGTATTTCTCCCTCCTTAACATGTGTTCTTCCTATCGTCCCTAACTCTCTTTACCCGTCTGTTCCACGTATGTTATATCCCAACAATACCGATCGTTGATTGACATCTCTCATATCGCCGATCGGGGGTTGGTCTAAACCGGCGCTCTCCCTTTCTCAGGTTCATCATCTGTCGAGGGGATCCTATCCCGCGCCACACAGATGTTGGCTGTTGGCCACACACATGGCGCTATCGACCTGCTCCTATCAGTGACCAAGGCATCGGCCAAGACCTATTCGGGCGATTATCTTGAGAAAGTCTGGCTGGAAGCGGTTAAGGTAGCCGCCTCCCATGCACCAGAACGGGTTCAAGAGGTCGTTATCGTCGCCGCTCGCCGTCTTGTCGATGTGCAACGACCGGTTCAGGCGGCCGAGCTACTTCTGGGCGTCAATTTGGCCCAAGAGGCGATCAATGTATATATTGAGGCGAAGGAGTTCGACCTGGCGATGAAGGTGGCGATGAACCAAGCGCCCCAGCTCGTGGAACACGTGGAGAAAGCCCAACACGGTGGCGATAGTCGCCTGGACGCGCTGGCCAATCGCGGCGATTGGGAGCAGGTTTACGATCTGGCCAAGGAACGGGGACAGCTGGAGAAATACCTGCTGATGCACGTACAGAAACTGGTGAAGGCGTCAGCCTGGACCGATGCGGTTAATGTCATGATTGTTCAAGGTATTGTCTGATATTGTCCATCGCCATCGGACCTGTCTTAACCGCCATTTCGTTATTTTAACTTCTCTATATCAACTGTTCAGCATTAGCTCTATTTGTTGTCGTTTTTCGATCTCGTTTGGGTTCAAATCCTCTTCCGATTTTGTCAAATCCCGACATTTGTTCAGCAATTGTTGATATCAGTTGTGTATTCGGTTGTCCCAAACTGGTTATACCCTGTTCAGGAGTGCCACGATCCGGGGAACATTTGGTCGGGCAGGTGGCGGTGAAGGTGTTGGGTGATGCGATAACTCCATCGAAACCCGGGTCTGGTGATGGTGGTGTTGGGAAATTACGGTCCCTGATAGAGAAGGCGATCCCTGTCGCATCGGACCCTGAGGCGACCACACTAAACCGCCTCCTGTTCATCGCCCATCTCCTCTGCGTTCGTCATCAAGCGGACGCTGTCGGATTGAAGCGAGTCGTGGCCAAGATTGCCATCTCCCTCCTCAGGTAAACCCAATCCTTTCCCCACATTCGTTCAGCCAATGGGGTCTTGAACGGCTCCCGAGGTCGACTCCTTTTTCGAGTCCATTGGTTCGTCGAGAGCGGAGGAGTTAGCTGATTGGTGGTATGAGTTATATAGGTATAGTGGCGATATTCCATTGGACAAGGCGTTCTACGAAGCCGGTCGGGCGTGTCAAAATGCCGACCTGTCCAATATGGCCTTCGTATTCTTCAACCGGTTTGTTGATATATGTGATATGGCCGATGATCCCAGTCACGATTCGATTGACAATTCCGATTTCGTCGAGACCGATATTCCACCACCGTAATGACCACACACACATTCATCGAATTTCCCCCGTTCATTACACAGTTGTGTTGTTCTCGACGAAACGTTCTCGTTTGAGTTGTTGTTGGTATTATGGGCCCCGAACTGAGGTTGCGATGGGATCAGGACGGCGGCAACAATACCAGAGGTGCTATCGTATTCCGGTGAGGATCGTGAGGCGGTCCGAGAGATGGTCCTGGAGACGGCCATGACCAATACCGGTAGCCAATCCCTCACCCAACGCACCTGCGAATCCTGTTCGGCCAGTACATATGTTGCCGCTCTCACATGTCATCAATGCAGGCGAACTCTTCCTCCATGCATTATTACAGGTCTCCCACCCATTCTCTCCCAGCATGTTCTTTCGCCCATTTTCAGTTTTGTTTTCGTATTCTGGCGCTTGTTCAAAGTCCACATTACTTTGCCGGAAGGTGAAGTCTTTCAAAATTCTATCGATCATTACAGCGGAACGGCGATTTGTTCTTCATGAACGGTTTGATTTGTTGATTATTGAAAACGGCTGATCGAGTGTTTGTGCTATTTTCACTTTAGGGTATCCGGTTCTGGATTGCTCTAAGGTCGAATGCGGATCGTGCCATAAACCATCGAACCGGGACGATTGGAATCGTTTCGTGACGAAGACCAAGGTGTGTGCCTGGTGCAGTGCAATCTCAACACCATTCTATTAACAGCACCAATTACGATCCTCGAAACTAATCGAAAACATCATATATAAATTCTCGATAACGCATTCTTATCGCCACGTTCTGAGTGGCCGACCACAACAGGTTAGTAAATAGATAGATTGCGATTTACTTTTACAATTGATATTTTCGAGAATGACTGAAAGCGCCTATTTTTAATCGTTGGGATGAGGCGATAAGTCCATATTGGTGAGCTCCTCCAGCTCTGAATCCAGTTTCGCGTATTGCAGTGCTAGGCGTCGATCTTCATATGTGATCCAGTTGAAAGCTATCACCGCTAGAACACATACAATTTCAAAAGTGTCACAACAGCGCGATAAGTAGTGCAAAGGAACAGCAATGAGAAGAATCTAACTCGAAAACATGAACAAATAACTCACCTACGACTGACAAAATGCTGCCACAAACGTTGGTAGTGGTAGGCTTGAAATCCAGCCAAGTAGCCGAAATGACAATGGTGGTGAGCAACTTCACGACCCCAGCAACGCATAGGTTCAATGCTGACGACCACTGGATAATGATCAGCTCGATCATATTCAGCAAAAACGCAAACAGTGCACCGAAAGCCAACATCAGCATCGTATACGGCGCCTGGCCTACCGAAAGACGTCAAAACTCGAAAACAGTTTTGAGTTGTTAATCAACAAGGGAACTTGAGAAATGTTCAAAACGTATCGTAGGAAGGAAAACTTCTGCCTAAAAACCGTCAAAAAATGTCGAACTGTATTTCATTTGAGCCTTAAATTGGACACAGAGTAAAAACGAAAAAATTAACAAGAGCAAATCAACAATGCTTTCTCAATTGAGGAAAAGCAACGAACAAAGAGAACAAAGAAGTGAAGCAAAAACATGGAACCTCGCGAGACCCATGGCGAATCGGCAAGGTGCGAGGCCTCAAATATGAAAAAAGGAGCGAGTAGAGCCAGCGTAGCACTCGATGCAAGATACATTAAAGATAGCGTTGGATGCAGTCTCTCTTTTCCAGCAAGCAAGCGTTGAGTTAGCACCAATTTCGCCGCACCTGTGTCGTCATTCATCAGATCAAATGACGGGTGACCTTGGCCATTGTTGCTTTCAACAACTAGCAATGGTGAATCTATGACTGAATATCTTGAGATGATTCCTCTGAAAACTGAAAAAAAAATGACAATAGATTGAACTACAGTGTTTGTAAAAAAACAACCATCGAGAATTCGGCAAACAGTTTGAATAGCATTATTTGACGAAGGTATGTAGGACCCAAAGCGTGGTCAGCGATTACCGCAAAATGTGGCGGCGGATGCGGCAATCAAGGCGCTCAGTTTCAGGGTGAAATCGCCGATCGTTGTCATAACAATTCCGAAACAAAGGACGGCGACCACGATCAACTTCCTTCTTGAGATCGTCTCTTGATGTGCCACGATCCCAAAAAAGAGGACCAGGGCAGGAATTCCTGACTTTACCACTTCCGTCAACGCCACAGATGACAGCCGAAACGACAGATTGGTCAGAGTGATGTCAAATCTGAAGGAACAACTCTTAGATTAAACGTATAGACTCGAATACACAAGTCAAAAAGGTGAATGGATTATAATTGAGAGATGTGAAGAGAAGTAATGACAGACCCGAAGAGAGCGCCCAAAGGAAACAATTGGGAAAGGAAGACGGTCAAGGTGATGTTGGCGGGCCAGTATTTGCAGGCGGTGACGTCCGATTGATCGCGCAGGCATGTGTAGCAATATAGAGCGGCGAAACATGTGTTGAACAAGGAGTGGACCAGGATCATAGTGACCTCGAACCGGAACCCCCTAAATAACATCCACCATATGAGTTCCAGTAAGACGTCAACTTCTTGACAATCCAGTGAATAAACTACCAAATCTGCAAGAGCAACTGTAATAGTTGAGGAACAAGCAATGATAAGGATGGATTCCAATGATATATTCGTCATTCAGGTCAAAGAATATATATGTGTTGATGATTCTGTAGATGCAGTTATACCACGAGGAAAGGACGCCTTTGTTGTAGAACGTGAGAATGGATCCCACGAGTACATAAGCCCCCATGGCCAACAGCACGTGGCTGAAGGGCCTCTTAATCGCAATCTTTGTCGGTGAATGTGGGAACGATGATTTGGGCTTTGTCGCCCTCATTGCGACAATCGGGTTTCAACGATAAAAAAACACTAAACGGCGGACAAAGTGGGTCAGAAATCGGGGTGGCGCCATTCTTTTGCAGCACGGGGAGTACAGTAGGTGGTTAGACATTTACACTTGGTATATGGGTCGCGCACCCTATCTCATCAGTGATGGACCTGATCAGCCTCGTCGACATGTACTGATTGTTGCCGTTAACTTGACGACCATTCCATCGAATGCGCAGACTTGAAAGCGCTCTTGGGTCATCCGCACACTCGTTTTTCGACTCGCCATCATTCACAACCGAAAGACGAGTGGCTTTTACGGAAATATTGATAATCTTTAATAAATCATGACACCGGAACTCCATCTAGGAATATCTGCTGCTTATCAAAAAACCGTTATCCGGTCCGCTGCGACGGCAAAGGGAGCGGGGTAAAGTAGGCGTTGGATTATGCAACCTGCCTGTGTATTATTTTTTTGTACGAAGCAGCGATATTTTTACAATCGATTGATCAATGCTGATCCTTTGGACTCGGTAGCAAACGGGCGCCTTGGCCGTTGACGAAAATACGGAGATCGAATCGTCAAACCATGCCAGGACGTCTTCTGGCAGTGAATCCCGCGTCAGTGATAGCTTTCTGTTCCTTGTTAGGTTCCCCTTCGATTTTTTCTTGGCATTTTGCGCTAAAGTGCCTACCATGTCGTATATAGTAGGACTGCAGGGTTCTGGCGACAACGACAGCTTTTTCGCTTTACGTGCAACCCGTTTTGTTCTAGGATTTTTTAAAAACCCACTTCCTTCGATGTTGACCTCCACGCTCGGTACTTCCCGAAGGAATGGCAACCTTACCGGACTACCCTGGAGTCTGTTCGGCTGGTCGTCTTCCGGGTGCTCACTGTGGTAGGAAGGGGACATCCCCCATCTTTGTTTTGCATCGTTGAAAAAGCTGGAACATTCCAAATGCAACGAGCTTTTCACATCGATTGCCACTTGTTGCAAAGCAAGGGCTATTCGACGTTCGATGGTTTCTTCTATTTTCTTAGCAATGAATTCGCCGAGCATTGATGTCGATTGTGGAGATAAATCACAATGTTGCTGTGTCTTAACCTCTTCTGAACCCATTCGATGTTCTTTCATCCATGTCTGGGCGTCCTCTATGGCCCGTCGCCCATCGCCAATTGCATTTTGTGAGGACTGTGACACTTCTTGCACGTGCGATTTAAGCTCATTTACAATTTTCAAAACCTGAAGAATGACTGGAGCATCAATGTCGTTTTGAGAATCACGGCGATTGTCAGCCTGCGAGCTTCGACGATATTCTGGTAATCGCGACTGTGACGAATCCATATATCTACCAAGCTTGTCGTACAGTGCAGTCCTTGTCGGCGGCATCAATGGACCTGAGGCTTGAACCGACGGTCCCGGTTTATTGTTCACCTACAGAATATTATACTGATAGCAGATTCAGGAACCAAACCATTCATACCGTGTTTCGCTGCAAAGTTCCTCGGTACAGATGATCTCTTTCCTGAGAAAACGCAATCGGCTGAGATTGCTGAGTAGGATTCTGATTTAACCTCAAAAAAAAATGTTGTTCAGCACCATCGAACCCATACCGAGTATTGTTGGCGATAATCCTGAGAACTACACAGCGGCTGGGATAATTGACTAGATTGCCCAATAGGTGATGCCCAGGCCTGGGATAGGTTCGACCCCAATTCCTTGCGAGATAACGGATACATGTCGCACCTATTTACTGTAAACAAATGTGCATACAGGCGCTGACCAACTTACATAGCGGGCATTTGTGGCATTGGGATCTGGTCTGGCTTCCAGGTTGACAACGAGCTGTTCTTCATCGACATGATCGCTATCAATACGTGATTAACAAAGGGGGGGATCGGTCTGTAACTACATAATAGGATATAGGCGATACTCAGAGTAGACACGTTGCATAACATCATGACCGTCGGGCAACACATTACAGTCGACAATTCCACTGCGTCTTCACAATGGGGCGTCCGGATTGCAACTTGACAATGTTTCACTCAACGTTGCGCATATCGTGAATTATTCTACACGATTCGCCTCTCTGTAGTGGAGCTTGATAACGTTACACCGATTGGGTTTTGACATAATGGGTGATGCAATTGATCCTCTATTCCATGCGATTTCGACACAACAGGTATCGTATCGTTTCACAGGAGGAGTCAGGGAGGATGACGATACAATCACGGGACATGAGCGTGTACAATATGATGAACAATGGGAGTACGACAGGGGTGACATGCCAGAACCAACACTATCACTGTTCCAAATGAGTACGACAGGGGTGACATGCCAGAACCAACACTATCACTGTTCCAAATGAGTACGACGCTGGCCATCAAGGTTAACACTACCAGGATTTTTAAATAGACGTTTGTGATAAACATAATGTCTGTGCCGCATGCAGATATTGTTGTATTATCACTTTTTCTACTGTCGTATCGACATACTTTGGTAAGCAAAAGGGCTGCGAAGTCCCCAGAATTCGGGTCACGTTGCTGAACTAGAAAAAATTGAAGATGCATTATTGAATTTTGAAGTTGGCAATTTGCTGATCAAGCAAAACATTTTGAAGCAGAGGCGGTGACGACCATGTTATTAATCCGAACAAAATGCATCTAGTGTTTCAAATCGATCGATATGTATAGCTGAAATGGATCATATAGGGATGGATGATAGAAACAAGTTAGATATCAAAGTTTCAGCCCAACTGACACTTGCCACCCATTCAAATGCATGGTTAAGATGTTGCACACCTTGCCCCTATCATATGTATATGGCAAACATGCCGAATACAATTCCCAACTTGTCCTATAAGTGCTAGTATCGGGATGATACATGAAAAACAAAGCTCCTTCGCCAATAGGTTATTGAACTAATAGTGCCCGCGTTAACTGTGCGGCGGACGGTTTTCGTCCCAATCGCAATGTTATAGCGCTCGTAGGCAGAAGAGGAACTGAGAATCGGATTTTGTACCTCATTTCCGTCGATTTTTTAAACCCAAAGGTGTCAGAAATGACGACCCAGGACATAGTCTCTGTTTGACAACATCCAACCTCAGCCGTTAACCAAACTTTGGCCAACATAAACAAGGTGACAAAGTTTATTTGAACCCGTAGTTACTTACTTTGTTCGAGCTGTTGAATGTTATTCATGGTTTGTAATTTAATTTGTGTAATCGTCGGGTTTTATCAGTCGTCAAAATGAGGGCGCAGCTTTTCCGAGGAGTTGACTTCCCTTGTGTGTACTGTACATACAAAAATTCTATAAACAGCACCTCCTACACTGCTGCCCACTGTACACTGTACATACAATAGTTCTATAAACAGCACCTCCTACGGACCTACACTGCTGCCCACTGCACCATAAGTGGCAGTTGCCAGAAGGTGATTCCCGCAAATCCACTTAACCATCATCGTTATGGGTGCTGACGTTGAAGGTAATGAATTCGAGAACGCAGTGTCCTACGTTCAAAACCTCAAGCCAGCTGGCAAAATCCAGCCGTCGAACACTGCCAAGCTGATGTTCTACGCATTGTACAAACAGGCAGTTGATGGGCAAAATAAGACATCAGCGCCATCCAGGCTAAAAGTTGTCGATCGTGCTAAATGTTGGAAAATAGTATTGAACTTTGTGAAGCTCTGAGATTTATGGTCTCTCTCGATAGGGACTGCATGGAGTAAACTCGGCAATATGTCCAAAAATGACGCCAAATCCAGGTATATCGCCGAACTTGCAAAAGTCGACCCGAACTGGAAATCCAACAGCCAACCAAAATCAAAATTGTGAGACTCATGATCACACATTTTGTCACACTGAATTGTATTTCTTTGTCAATACAAATCGAAACATTTGCTTGTGCCAGCCCACATGAAAAATAAGAACAACCAGGAGCCTAGACATTGCTCAATGGAATGCTTGCTCCTTAAACGAACAAAAGGCAAAAAAATTGTCCATGTTTGCAAATATCAACAGAGTTGATGTAATGTGTATCTCGGAACTGAATCATAGACGTCAAATAGACGATTTTTCAAACCATGAAGCCGATGACCCATATACCCAATCTGGAATTTTCCGGAGAGACCACGTACAAGTATAGATGTAATGCACGCGCCTGCAATTTAAACGTACGGGAACGACCGAATAATGACATAATATTGTGACATGATACTGATACATATATATCCCTCCCGATATTGATAAAAGAACGAGGAAAGCATACTGGAGTCAAATTGGAAAATTTGTCGAAATACGTAATGCCTATTCTTATAACAAATTACCTAAATACCAAAGACAAACGGTTTGGAGCCAACCATGACGAAAATTACAAATACCTTGATACAATATTGGAAGAATGCAGATTGATCAATAATCCTGAAATTCCAACAAGAGGAAACACTCACTAGATATCACCCTCGCCAATCGCCAGATGGCAAAGGCGATCGTAACATGGGGAGCACACACACTGAGTTACGCAGTGACCATTTACCGACAACAGTTGAAACAACAATTAGGAGAAAATCAACCCAAAGGCTACCTCCAAACCGTCAAAGAATCCAAAGGATAGACACACAAGCGACAATGAAAGCATTAGAAGAGGAAATGAAAAAGATGGAAAACATAAACATAGAATTGACCGCCTTCACGGAACTGATGCAAAAGAGCATTAAGCACAATACGTGAAACAAAATAGATGTGAATTCTGGAACACGAAATTGAAGATAGCTTTAAGATTGCGAAACAAGCTTAAACGCAAACTCCAGAAAGCAATCATGAGAAGCAAAAGCTAACGATTTATTGCACAACGACAAGCTGAAATGAGAAAAGCGGAGTTATCTTTTAAGAAACAATATCAGAAAGCGAAAACAGCAAGCCTCAGGACAGAAATTGACCAAGCCTGCACTGATGAAACGGGAGTTAAAATATAGAAACGGGTTAGAAGAATCAGCCCACAAACCAACAAACGGAGAGAAAAGTTTGAAACCTACAGGGTCGATCCAAAAGATGAAGTAGAAAAAATAGCTTAGAATTTTGAAAAATCTACAATGAATCAGACCTGAATCTTGATGAACGAGAGCAACGAGAGCACGATTTACTCATTGAAAACCTATGGAGAGAGAGAGTATCTCAAGTGCGGGCTTGTTACTGGGAGGAGCTTTTGAGGCAAGAGCCAAAAAAGTGAATCTTGGCCCTACAGCCGAGGGACCGGTCGACCTGCATGAAAAGTGCAAACTCAATCACAAAAGAAAAACAACTGGCTGACACCTTCGAGGAATATTTACTACCGCTGGTTGATCCTGAGCAAACCGATCTGCTACTAACCGTCCAGGACGGTTAATTCTGCTACGATCGTCTTTGATTTTGGGATCTGCTGCATTCATCTTTAACTTTCATGAAATAACTGAGCATCATTGATGATAGTTTAGGATTACTCTATCGGTTTTGCTCAGGTTCCACCAGCGGTACATAGTATATATTACCCGAAGGCGTCAACGCTTTGAATCAGCTCCAAGTTATATCTGCCACATCATGTCCGGCCACCGTTGCAGGGAGGTGCGACCCGAATTTCTGGTAGGCGGCCAACAAATCAGTCGGAACATTCGCCTTGCCCAACTGTTCCTGCCATTTCCGCAGTAATTGGAGTGATACTGTACCCTGGCATGTTGGGTTGGAACAGGTTGGGACCAACAGGTACAGGACAGGGTCTCCTCGGTATTGTCTGATCCACGTCGCCTAACTCATCCAGTGTTTGGGTGCTCTGTCGAGTGTACATACAGTGAAAAACCGCTGAGCCGATTTATGTGCAGTTTAGTGTACGACGATGAGTTGGCAGAAGTGGATGATGCTGTGTCACTCGTTAGTTTGTGGGGTCGCGCACTCGAATTCAGTCGCTGATTGGGGTCTTAGCGACGACTATTGAATGGAGAATGCAAAGAAAAGCGATCGACAAGGTATATCAAACATTCATAGTATCCATCCGGCCAATCCATCCAAAAGTTATTGCGAAAATACTACGCTGATATTTAATCATGAAGCTTATTGGACAATTGACTTCAACGCGTTTTTAATCAAAGGCGTTTCACATCAAATTCCATTATTTTCGCATTTCAATATAATTCTGAATTGCCGACACAATCTACATTTTCAGCCCCAACATCATTGCTTGTTGTTAAGTATCTTACTTATTTTTGCTTTGAAGAATCGTCGCCGTTTGAAGGGTTGCAAAAATCACTAGTTTTGCACGAGTCGCAGATCTTCAGCGAAGCGCCACTTAATCCGAAAAATTGTTGTCGCGTCCTAACTAAGATCCTGTACCTGCTATGTCAGGGCGAGAAATTCACCAGCGATGAGGCGACGGGCGTTTTCTTCGGAACCACGAAGTTGTTCCAATCGCACAACGTAGGATTACAGCCAACTGTTACTGATCCGGTTGAATGTGATGGGTTTCCGTTTCCATTCCCTTGCCTCAAAATTTTGCGTGTGTTCTGCTCGTAATTTGTTTTTAAATCACTTTTTCCTCAACATTTCAATTATGTTTTGTCGGGACTGTCTCATCCGCGTGCTTTGCGAGAGAATTCCATTCGCTGGCGCATTACATGTTTTCGCGTAGTTCGTCGAGTAACAAACTGTTTCTTATTAACATTTCAGGTGGCGCTTCGTCGTATGGTGTATTTGGTGATCAAAGAGCTGGCTCGCGGCCAGGACAACGTATTTGTCGTGATCAACTGCCTCAGCAAGGACATGACAAGCAATAACGACATGTTCCGGGCCAACGCAATCCGCGTTTTTGCCAAAGTTATCGATGCATCCATGCTTGGGACGATGGAGCGTTTTCTGAAACAAGCGATTGTGGACCGAAACCCTACCGTCGCCTCTGCTTCGTTAATCGCCGGGCAGCAGCTTTTTCGAATCGCGCCTGATGCCATAAAGCGCTGGCAAAATGAGATTCAAGAAGCCCTTAACAGCAAGTCCAACATGGTCCAGTACCATGCCTTCGCCTTGCTCTGCATGGTTAAACAAAATGATCGTTTAGCCATAACGAAAGTAACGCAGCTTTTTGTCAAAAACACTTTGAACTCTTTCTTGTTTCGACTTTTAAGTTGCAACATTCATTATTTTTATTGTAGAGCATAAATGTGGCTGTTTTTTTTTAAAATCGACTTACCTCTGTTTTCCTTTCCCGACTGATGTTCTGGCAGATTGTTGTCTCGTTGACGGTTCGCCCGCCTCGCTCTGTATTGCTGCATTGTTTGCTCATTCGATATGTGGTCAAGATTCTCCGAGTTGAACACGACCAAGTCGGTAGCAATGCCCGTTTCAATGTCTTTATGGTGATATCCTATATTTCAGGCTCTCTTGGATTTTTTGCTAGCAGCCTTGCGAAATTCGTCATCGCCGGTCGCCTTTGAAGCGATTCGTGGCGTATGCTCCTTGCCATCCATCGCGGCACATCATATTCAATCTGCTATATCGTGTATGTTGTCACGTTCACAACAACGAATTGTTATCTATGCCTTGTTACGCCGTGCTCTTCATTCACTTTCTAACCCTTTTAATTTGGCGCACCATGCACAGCCTTTATTTGTTTAACTGGGGTTCAAGTGAATTACGTTGACGTTTCCCAATATTGTGTTGCTTATGATTTCGAGTGAAGCTGTTATTGATTTACCCTCTGTACAGCTGTGCAATATTATCTTGGTTCATCACTTGCAGCCGAACGATTCGCTGCCGTCCGCATCTTGGCATCGACTGTTTCCTTGTACCCGACCTACATCGTGCCCTGCAGCACCGATCTGGAAATGTTACTTCAGGATCCAAATCGTAGCATTGCCACGCTGGCGGTCACTACCTTGGTAGTTTTATTCTTTGCTGTGGATTAGTATCTGTATTATTGATTTGGGCGCAGTTGAAAACGGGCGTAGAAAGCTCGATCGAAAGACTAATGAAGTCGATCTCGACGTTCATGGCTGAGATCAGCGACGAATTGAGAATTGTTTTAGTAGATGCTATTCGCTCTCTTTGCCTGAAATTTCCACAGAAACATGTTGCGTTGATGGCGTTTCTGTCTTCCATTTTACGAGAAGAAGGTACTACTTTATGTGTTAGTTTATGAAACTCTCGGGGTTGTTGTTTTTGGCACAAATTGCAGATTTTATTCTGTCCAGAGGTGTTTCAACCTCAAATATTTTTAGGGGGTCTTGATTACAAATCAAGAATTGTTATGACGATTCTTACGCTGATGCAAGAAATCGATGACGCTAAAGAATCGGGGCTAGAACATCTGTGCGAGTTCATTGAGGATTGTGAGTTCCCCACATTGGCCGTGAAGATCCTCTATGTTCTCAGTGAAGAAGGACCCAAGTATTGTTTCTTCACTGCGTTCTTGCTTTGCTTATCTCAACACGGTGTTTAGAACAAAGAATCCTGGTCGATATATTCGATTTATATATAATCGCATCATTCTTGAGGTGCCATCCATTCGGGCGGCAGCCGTCCAGTCCTTGGCTCGCTTTGCTGCTGCGTGCCCTGCCCTGTCTCCCAGCTGTGTCGCACTTTTGAAAAGGTTGCAAATTTCGCATGTCCTTCATTCATGTTGTTTGTGTTGTAATAATTACGCTTTCGACATCGTTTCAATGCATGAGTCGTATCTCAACTGTGGTGATCAGAGGTTTACGTGATAATGACGATGAGGTCCGCGACCGCGCCACGTATTATTTGGCTTTATTGAAGGAGCCAAACCAGTGCAGCAATCAACTGCTTACTAAACGTATTGGTTTCGTGTCTGTTTGTTCGTTTTTTCTTATCTCGTCATTTAGGCCCTGTAATCAACTGGCTAGCGCTAGAGCGTTCGTTGCTGCTGTACATTTCAGATCCCAGTAAACACCAAAGGCCGTTCTCGATGAATGATGTTTCCTCTGTTGAAACCCCCGTTGCACCGCAGCTCGACGTTCGTGAGCCAACTCATAACGCGTTCGATTTCTCCAGTCAGCCAGCTGGTAACCATGAACTGATTCGGCTACCATGTTTCTGATCCGTTACGCAGCTGCTTCGGAAGCAAACGCCATCAATCCATTTATTGGCTTGATAAACAGCATTCCAGAATTCGCGTCATTGGGTCCTTTATTCAAGTATAGTCCAGGTGGTTGTTGTCTTTCGCTTCACTGATCAAACTCCAGGTCTACGACTCCTATTGAGCTTACCGAAGCCGAAGCTGAATATGTCACGTCTTATGTCAAGCATATCTTCAGCAATCACGTTCTTTTGCAGGTAGCACCGGTATCTGGTACATAATGTAATCAAGTTGACCGGGTTGCAGTTTAATATTACAAGCTTCATGGAAGGGCAGGTTCTCGTCAATGTATCCGTCGATCTGGAAACAGACGACGAATGGGTTGAAGAAATGAGCGTTCCAGCTCCAATATTAGAACATGAAGGTGCGGCAGTAAAGTTTATTTGGGACTTTTGAATGTAAACCAAAGTTTGTAGTTGGAGGAGTTGTCTGGATATGCCTGTCCAGACCAGAGGGGCAGTACATTTCGCCGTCCATCCCAGGGACTTTGAAATTTTCCGTTCGCGATGCCAACGCTGATGCTGATGAAGCCGGTTATGATGATGAATATGAGTTGGAGGTTAGTTTCTCATATTGCATCTCGGCTGTTTCACATAAGATTCGCAGGAGCTGTCGATATCAGCTCATGATTTTGTGAAGCACGCTGACCAGCCTGTCAGCTTAGGTGAGTTCAGGCAGCTTTGGGATGGCTCGTCAACAACTGGTGAAGCCATTGTGAAACTCGATCTGGACGTGCCCACGCTTCAAGAAGCGGTTAATCGTCTCAGGGACCAGTTGCCCTTCCTGGTCGTTGATAACGCCACATTTGTGGAACCCGATGCTAACACACATAGTTTGAACATGTACGGCCAGGCGCTAGGCTCTAGTGAGCTTATCCTAGTTAGGGCAGGGTTTATGAAGCCAAAGGTAAGGGCGAGACAGAAAAACACTCTGTGTTTTGTTTTAGAGAATGCCTGGTAGGGTCAAACTGGAGTCGTTGCCAAAGTCGCAGTTCGCTGTCAGTCATCAGAGTGGCCACAACTGGTCACCCAAATTATTCGCTGAGGTCCTATCCCATTTTGATATCCCTTCTTTCGCTACTGTGCTATCTCCCAACAAAGAGGGCAGGGGTCGACTCCTGTCTACATTAGCTTAGTGCAACCACTCCATCTAATACAACACCATCAAATGTCGCGCATGACGATTTCCATGATCGCAAATGATACACTATGAATTCTCTTTGTCATAGATACCGATATCACATTCTTGTTTTTGGAAGAGGTTCTTGACAATATCTCGGAATCACCTGCACAGTTCAAGAGTACCTATTCGAGCGTCAGGTCGTCATTGCTGCAGTTCCGATACGTGATTTCCACTAACCACTAACTGGTACAAACTGGTAGTTGGGAGAGAAATCCAAAAACATTGATTGATCGAGGATTTCGAAATCGGTCGGACGCGCATCCCGTAGCGGTTCCGTGTTCTGCAACATTGAATCGCTGCTCGTTAGCAACCCTTCATACTCCGCTTGAGATTGTGGTTTTCTGTCTCAGAAATGCTTCAAAGTAACCTGACGTTGCCCATGGTTTATTTACATTTTGAGTCTGGCTTGTTGTAATGGATTTGACAAACTGATGACGATCAGTACCGCGTATCACAAACGAAGCAGTTCATCGATGATCGTGAAACAAAATGGCCAAGCTCCGGATGCGGTGCATAACATCGATCATCAATGTGATTTAACTAAGGAGAACTTTGCAGCGTCGGTTTTGCCCAGCAAGGTATGCTGGCGCAACACTCCGATCTTGATCTTGACGCGCTTCTTCATTGAACAGCAGAAAGGTGATCTTTACCACGGATCGGTGTGTCGAGACATTGTGCATCTACTGCAGTGCATAGCCACGTTGTGGGATCGCCTGTTAAGTTCGCAGACCACAACGGGCTGAATCTAGTTCACCGAGTATCGGTATGGCGACGCCCTGAAGGTCCCGGCACGTGATTCAATTTTGGTGAACATGTTCTGGTGTGGGTGGCCCATACAGGTGACCAATTGTGTTGTAGGCGTGGGCAGTTCATTTCGACACATTCACCGTGTGTTTTACCAGGAGGAATTGAAGATCTGATATCCCGCCCCATTCCACAATATGAAAAATCACGTTGTCCGACAATGGCTTAGTTTGTTGTTCGTTGCGCGGCGTCTGATCTGGCGTTCAAGGTATCTTCCTAACAGGTTTCATATGTTTGTGAACTACAAGACCACTGCTGCACAACTATGACAAACCTTAGTAAAGCTGACGACTCTTGGGCCTAACACCGACATCATCGCTTAGGACCGAGAGGCACAACGGGTCGTGAATCTTTCTGAACGGGGTGCGGTTTTCGGGAACTTGCCCGCTCTTAAACAAGGAAAACACTCTATTACTCCACGAAATATTGACACTGGAGATGGATAGCAGTATTTTCAAGTCGATTCATCGAATTCTACGACGACAGCGATTCAAGTTAGTTTGATAAATGTTAACGGTTTAGCGTTTCGGTCAGCAGAAAAGACGATGAATGCTACATTAGGGCGGTCTACAATAGAGATGGCGGCAATTAACGGGCCGCCATAGGAAACCAACACAAATTCATTTTCCGACAAGGTGATTTTATCACATTGTGTCAGGGAGTATGTGATATCTCGATATTTAGCTGATCAAAACACGATGATAGTGCTGAAATTGTGAGGCACATGGTTTATCGCTGAGATGCGTTCTTGGGTCATTCCCAAAACGAGCGTAGCTCCCTCTTTGCCTGCGATAGTGTTCACTGTTTAGTTGATGTGCCTTGCACAAGGAGAATTAGTCGTTGTGTTATCTGGACCGCGAAATATCCAGCTCGATGATCGCTTGACAATGCCAGTAATCGGCATTTGCCGTTGTCCAATGCGTTGATGAGTTGCTCACACCTTGTCAATTTGAGGAGCGCCCACCAGGGCGTTCTTTAGACTATTGCCCTTCCCTCTCCCATGATAGACCTGACAGCACACGCTGAGTCACAAAATTGTTCGACCACAAAGCTCATCATCATCATCGATATATATACCGAGCAGGTGAGTATTTATGTCCAGCACAAACGCATTATAAGGTGGAAAGACAAGACTACAATCTTAGAGGAATCGGCTGTTTAGCGCTGTTTGGCGGTACGAGATTTAGCCTGAGACCGTTTATGAAAACATACCTGTCCAACAAACAGGCGAGTAGTTTCAACAGAATGTCGGTAAGGACTATATAGTCTTTACCCAGTTGTCCATAGCAATCCATCCTGCAATAAATCCTGCCTGTCCATTTGGGATCAAACAGTATTGACTGTGTCGATCGTCCAATGGATTGATGCCGCTAATGACTATCGTTATTGCCATGAACCGGTTTGTCATTTATACTGCCCAGTCTTATCCCATTCCCTTCATATATTGATAGAACGAATAATCACAAGGCCGAAATTACAGAAATATTGTGGCAGATTATGATCAAACAATAGATTATTTTTTCATGTCGCTTCACGATTAAATCATCGATTGCAGAAATACAACATGTACCGCTCACCCATTCCCCTTAAAAGACAAGGATCGCTCTATAACCCTCTTGTCATATGTCTTCCTGGTGTTATCGGCTAATGACAATGGATTACCACAAAATCGAGCAAACGCATCATGCTGTTGTGATCGCGAATAGCCCCTGGATATGTTAGGTCGGTCGTGACCCACTATCTTGAGCTCAGGCTAGGAATCGGGTCTTTGCGCCATTGGGCATAAACCCTGGTCGTTGTGATAAGGACCCGTTCCATCAGAGTGTCGATCAGGTTGAAATCGACACAATGGTGTTGTGTGTGATTGGGATCACCCCCCCTTTTGACGTCATCATTGCGCCAGGTCCCATGCCATCCAACGGATTAGCTCAACAAGCGTGTCTTGTCTTTGATAGCTTTAACGGGGGCCATCGTCTCTGTCACATTCATTCGAGGGCGTACACATCGTCGTCTTCAGTTTCCACCATCCTACTTGATCATTGCTGAAACAATTCGTCGTCGTCGACTACAAGAGTTCCTTAATGCGGTGACCGACCCCGGTCCCCCGTTTGCCGTTGCCGTTGGTCGGAATATGGCCCTTTACCCGGTGAATGATAGTGTTGTCTTCTGGGGCCAAGAAAGATATGTCATTATTTGCAGACGAAGTTCGCTTTATTTCGGAATCGTTTGATGAAGTATTAATCAATATGGAACGCCTTCTCTTTTAACTTGGCCGATTGATGAACGGAAATAAACCCAAAGATCAAACCGAAATGAACGAGTGTACCTGAAGTTGGGATATGACGATCAGGCCCCTTTTATCGACAGTTACAGCGACAAGATCAATCGTTGAGGAGGTCCCAAGAGAGTTTAACACAGGGTTCCTCCTCTTGTCTATCATGACTTGGATAACGACCCAATCCTACTACACCGCCCAGTTCCTCTTCACGCTTTACATGCCGATCATCCTGTATTCGTATTGGCAGCGAAGGGGGCGGATCCCAATTCAGGCCTGGAACCCCATGTCCACAACGCTATCCTATACCGCTCTCGTCGTCGCCTTATGGTTGGGAATCGCCATGGAAATATTTTGGACTCGAACGACCGCCCCGTTCTGGTTCCTGGTCCTTATAAGCGGTACCATTGCTGTCGATGGGTTCGTTCTCCAGCTTGTGACCCTACACGCTAAGTCCAAGCTGACCAAGATTCAGGTCGTACTCGCCGGCGAACAGCGCCGACGTTTCAGCTTCTCCAACGACAGCGGTAGCTTTAGCCGAGGGCAATATCGTCGACTGGGCGCGATCTGGTTTTGGAGCGCGATCCTGACCCGACGAGCGGCAATCCTGTTCGTGATCGCAAACCTGTCTGCTGTGGCCGTACCGGCCCTAGCCCTGTTCTGGCGCCATCCGTTGCTGATCACCGTGTCCGCTTTTCAGTGTCGCCATTCCAGCTACTGGTCAGGGTGTCTGGTCTATATCGACGTCACGATTGCCAAGCTGTCGTTGTCGCTGTTCACGACCTGGGCCATCGCCTTTCTGCTCAGGGCCGTTGACGATCCATACGGCGTCAAACGCGGCTTGCTCTTCTCCATAATTTCGTATTCCATCGGCACTTTTCTCTACGCCGCCTCGTTCCAGTTTGACATCAACGATTGGAACTGGGCTGTGAATCTGTTCTTAGCTGGTAGTCATGTCTCATTCTGGATTGGTGTTGTTGCTCCATTTCGAACCTCGTTTCTCCCGATCTACACAAACTTCAACGCCAACGGCGCCGCTTTGCTCGACCAGTTTCTCGTGCGACCTAAACGATTCAATGCGTTTCTTAGTTTTTTGGAATCGGAATTCGCGGTATTAATGTCATTCAAGTCGTTATCTTATCGTTGATCTCGATCATACTCACCCTATGGTGTAGGTGGAGAATCTACTGTTCTGGCGAGCGGCGTTGGAATACCATATTCGATGTGTTAGAAGCGCGTCAGCAATCGCGGAAGGAAAAGCGCCGACCACGTGCGTGATCGACGGCTGTCAACATTTGGTGTTCGCCGACGGGGAATCCCTCAGGATCGAGGCGGTTCGCATCTACGAGACCTACATCGTTAGCGGATCCCCTTGCCAGGTTCATTGCGTTTGCGTCCCGATGCGCTCGTCTCGCTGTTAACGCCATTCAGATCAACATCGCATCGGATGTCGCCGGGCAACTATCACGACGATTCTCACATATTGAACCCGGCCAGGGCGACGACCTAACTGTTCCGACCTGTCAAGAAGGCCTGATCGATTCGACCCTGTTCGAGGACGCTCGATCAGAGATAGTGCAGCTGTTGAATCAGGACTCGCTCTCCAGGTTCAAATTGACAACCACAGGGCGTCGTATGTGGAAACGGTTTATGGACAATCGTGGCGATCCCGATTGGGATGGAGAGAGCACTCGAGAGCAAACGGTGCTGACGATAACATTATGATAACTGGCTTTGGGGATTGCCCGAATACACATAATAACCATAAACTGTTAACACGACCGACCCTAGAACGATTGGAGGAGACCCACGATGAGAATTGGTCCCAACCGGTGTCTTTTCAGGCCAGATACGCCTGATAGTTTAGGATTGGCCATGACCATTGGTCGGAAGTAAATAGTGACATGTCCAACGGGTGATATCGTATTCGCATTGCCAAAACACAACTGGGAAAGAGCCCACTGGTCGAAAATTGTGGAGGAAAAATTCAAAAACGCGTTCTCCCGGTTCAGCGTTTGTAAAAAAACAGAGATCATTTCTGGCTTCTGAACTCAAATGAACCGATACAATGACCGCAAATCAACTCGAAACAGATATATGTATTGAGGCTGATAGCGCAGGGCAGGCTTTTAGAAGCCCTAATTCCAGTGCTTGCGTGTTTCACGATCGAATTCGGCGTTTCCCCAAACGTAGACGGCATATGCAGCCAACAACCCGGGACCAGCGTTTAAAAAGTTATCGGAAACTTTATGCATCACCTGAGATATTCAACAGCCAGATATTATGACAACTCGTAATCTCTCGACAATGGGTGAGGTCGACCTTATGCCCAAAGTTCTTGAAGAAAGACGCGACGTGGTTGGAATGATACGGAGACATGGTATCAATCCGAAGACCATTGGTCCTATAATAAGAAAGCCACCATTTTTCCATTCCGATCATAGGGCCCCCCATAGTTATTCGATGATCTCTGATCGCCGCTGTTCCGGTTATTCGCGATGCGCTCGATGAAGTTAATAAATAAATAACCACAATCGAATGTATTGACGGCCATAGACGCGTGTACCTAACTCATACGTCGACCAGTGGTTGACCCTATCGTCCAGACGCGTGTACCTAACTCATAGGTCGACCAGTGGTTGATGACGCGTGTACATATGATGTTTCGTTAGTAACTACAGTACTGCCAGAGGTGGCAATCGTCACCGTCGGCCATAGACGCGTGTACCTAACTCATAGGTCGACCAGTGGTTGATGACGCGTGTACATATGATGTTTCGTGACTAGCGCCAGAGATGGCAATCGTCACCGTCGTCGACGGTCATCTATGCGAGCTGGTTCAGGCGAGCTCTGGTTATTCGCGAACAATATGTCTCTTGGCCAGAAGTTCGACCAGAAGATCCAGCAAGTGAACGAAGACATGAACAGGAATTTTGCTAATGCTCCGCAGTCAGGTGATGGCGTCCACCTTGACTTGACTGGGGCATTGTATCTCGACCCGGATATGGGCGGTTTAACTACATGATCTTTGAAAACGATACTAAGAGAAGCATTGATTGTAATCACAGGTTGTATGCAAGTGCAGGAGCTGTCGCCGAAATCGTCCTTTCGAATCTCCTCATTTGGGCACGATTGGCAATGCCGATGGTATCATCGAACCATATGTCATTGTACCTGACCCGGCTGTTATTGTCCCGTTCCAAATGAACATATCAGTGACAATGGTGCACGATGTATGGAAGGAACGGAAATACGGCGGTAATTCCATGGACAACGTCGTTGCACCGTCGATAGAAGCGTTGGAGTCGCGCCCTGGCAATAATGGAACCAGAATATCCAGCAAGTGAACGAAGACACGAGCAAGAAATTTCTAATGCTCCGCAATGAATGACTTCAGGTGATGGCTTCCACCTTAACTAGATTGGAGCATTGTATCTCGACACATGTAGACGACATTCGTTGCGGAGCATTAGCAAATCCCTGCTCATGTCTTCGATTACTTGCTGAATATTTTAGTTAAGAGAATGTTGATCGCGAATGAACAGCGCTCTCCCGAACCAGCTCCCATAGATAACCGCCTACGGCCGGCAAACTCTCAGAAGACTTCGATCGTCGATGACCCCATCGACGATCGAGGGTGACGGGACAGCTCAGCGGCAAAGGGATGGCTTCATAACGTTTGGTATATGTCATCGGCGTATCTGAATGGATACCATTCGGCAGAACGTATCGATCGTACCAACGGCATGCTTCGGACAAATGAGGCCGAGGGTCGGCCCGAACTTGAAATCGAAAAAAGAATACAAAGACAAGTCTTCGAACGGGCACGAAGTCACTGTTGAATGGCGCATCAACGCATTCTGTTGCACCTTTTCGAACTGGGTTCTTCTACGACCTTCGCCAGACCGTACGCAGAAGATGAGCGTCATTGGCGCCTTCGCCGGAATAGAATCTATGTCCAATCTCCGATAACTTAAGTTGACGAAGATTGTCACCTCTGCAACTTTGAGCGAATATAGCTGACCATCTTTCCGCTGCTTTAGACCCTCCTCGCTGTCCAAGTCCAGATAGTGCTTGGCGAGTTTGCCAAACTCATGGGCAGAAATTTCATCGGCTAAGGTGCAATACCACGATCAACAAACAATGCATTTTCTTGATCCATAACGTCCTTCGTGGAGCTTTAAGAAGTTCTTTGATACTTGAAGGTCGTGCAGGTATCGGAAGTTCAGGCCCGTGTCTCTTCATCATTGTCATCTTTATCCTCACTATGACATTTGTATCTTGGCGTGTTGCGCCAGAAAACAGTTCTACCAGATCGGTGTCAGAAACTTTGTGGTGGTTGACCACTTCGACTTCATGTTCTGCCATCTCCTCGGACGTCAAAAGCGACAACATTGCGTCGATGGCATTATCAACAAGGGTACTCAAGACATGAAGGGAATTCACGCCTGTAAAATTGAGGTTTACTACGAGATTGAATCGAGAACATGGCCGAATTTCGCTTTTTCAAGTCTGTGGAGATCAAGAAACATCAGGCGCTTGCTCTTGATGCACTCGACTAAGAGAGGGAGGGCGTTTTCCACCGTTGGAGACGCTCAGCAGCGTATAAATTGTGTTGAAGGGCACAAGCGGTTCCCAAAATCAGGCGACGAGCATAAACCATAACACATAGAAACATGACTGAGTTAACTATTGGAGAAGGATTCGGCCAGAAACTTTTTGTGAACGATTCCTCTATCACAGATTGGCCATATTGTGATAGCCTGTTTCGCTTTGTCTATAATCATGGTTGAAAGCGAGTTTATCGTTTTTTTCGAATATACTGGTTGATTCGGTCCAGAAACAGTCGCAATTCCCGTCGAAAGTTCTGCTCGGTTGCCGAGGCCAAGCACGGCTCTAGAATTTTACCTTTCAACTCAATCATAATGGCCATAGTTTCTGGGCTGGTATATTTATCCTATGTATCAGACATTTCAGCATATCAACGACTCGGCTATAGCGAGCGGTACAATATCGACTATGAATGCCTCGCAGTTGAAGACAGCGACAAGGAACACAACGCCCTGGAGCACATCCTGCCCGCTCAGATATGAGCTCATCTGCTGGAGAATGTATTGGCCCACCAGCGGAACCATTTGATGCCCATCCAAAATTTCGATAACGCGCTCCTCATCCACCTATGAAATCTGTTCACTAGAGGAATCGGTAGTTCAGGTATTGGCTGGGACCTCTTCGAGATGCCGAGCGACGCTACTCAGATAGTACAGGATAGTGGATTTCTGCATTCCTTCCTGGTTTTCGCTATCAAAAACGAATTCAGATTGGGTCGGTGATAGGAAAATTTGAATTCTACCAGAATTTGCCATAGTTCTCGGCGTCAATTCCTTGTTGAATTACGTCGTGGCAATGTTTGATTAAACATGGGATGTCGAGAATTTGCAGCGCCTCGACATGATCGATGGCGCAACGCAGTAGTTGACCACAAGCTATCTCAAATTCCCTACAACTGACCCCAAGAACTCAATACCAGAACAAAACCTCCGTTTTCTCCATACGTATCGCTGATTTTCGCTTCCGCCAATCCCGACAGAATAGAAAGTTTCTGAACCGATAATTCATAGCGGAACACTATGTTGGGTGTGGGTAGGTCATACTTTAATTTCGCACTGAAATTGGTCCCAGTTCATGACCAACTGCATATAGCCCTGCAGTAATCGCAAGCTAAGGTTCAGCTTGCCTTCTTCAAGTAAGGCGCGGACAGAAATCTCATCATTTTCCTGATCCCACAGCGTCCCTATATTGTCGTCTCAGCTTCAACCGACGGCACGACAGTGTTCAGAACCTGACGCTTTTCTGCCAGCTTGTAAGGCGACATTCTTCTCCATCTGCACAGGAGCAGTGTTCTCAACAGCTGCGAATCGCCCAACAGCAATAACGTTTTCAGCCATCTCATACCATCCTGAACCCAGTTCAACTGCATTACAGTAAAAAAGATCTCGTCATCACCGACTTGTGGATAAAACGGGGGCGTCAGTCATCGACGAGATGTTGCACTTTATCTGGCTTTTGATCCGGTCTATACGCTGATCAAGGGAGCTGGTCCCATCCTGGGCGCCATATTTACCCGACCGGTTCATTGTTCTGGTTGGGGGGAAGAGCCACGTTTTCTGTGATGAGCTGGCGATGATACAAGGTCAGTGTGACTTGGATTAATATTCAATTGCAGATGGGCGGATTGATCATTGGAGACAAAACGCATTCTTTCGGAGCAAGGTCCGAACCGATATTGCTCTCGAATCAACAAAAACTCAAGGGGCGATAAATGAAGTGGTATTTTATCCATATTCTCCATAGGAAAGGCTTCCATTGTCAACAATAATACAGCAATAGGGGGAAGTTGTGTTAGAATCCATCGGGGGTTCGTTCGCAACTCGCTCGACAATATTTCAGTACGATTATGGTCCTAGAAACTGATAATGCCCTGGGTAGAATCGATAACCGTTGAGGTTGGGGATTATCAGCGATCACCTAAAATATAATGTGTCGCCCTATATTAAGACGACCCCGTTAAGATCGTGAAGTGGGGAGCGGCGTGGCCCATTATTCGCTGTGTCGCTTGTTATAGCGGTGTTGGGGTGTTTGGGGTGTTGGGGGTGGAGCAGCCTCTCTATACAGGAATCGTTAATGATGTAATGACAGTATAGCCAGGGGGGGTGTTGGGTTTAGACCGATCACATTACGAAACCATCTGTGATCGGGGAAGGAAGATAGGATCGCCACCAAGATTTAGGGAATACGATCGATCCCAGGTCGCCATTGCTTTTCGGAAAAATCTTCGACGCTGGGCACAAGCGGGCTGTAGTGCTGTGGCTGAATAATAGAGCCCGGCACCGGCAATGGGAAATGCCCAGACCGGAAACGTCTCTGGCGTTATCGGCGCCATCGTCGAAGTCCATGGACAAAAATTCAAAATCGAGAAACAGCTAGGTGAGGGCGGATTCGCGGTCGTATTCAAGGTCATTGAGGAATCAACCATGAAGCCATATGCGATGAAGCGAATTCTCGCTGCGGTAAACATCTTATGTGCTCGCGTGACCGTGTTAAAAGTGCTTGTGATCAGGATTCGGAGATAGCCCGAAACGCTGAGGAAGAAATCTCAGTAATGGTATGCGAATGTATCGACTAAGCTACGCCTGCGACATTGAGACTGAGGGGAAAATTGCTTAGAAAACATGTGCATCGCCGTATATCATCAGTTACAAAGCCCATTCAATCGTCAAAAGGCCGAGGAAGGACGGGCATCGATCTCCAACGGAATATTTTGTGATTATGGTAGCTTACCACAATTGATGACCAGCCGATAGTTTCTTAATCTAAATTCTTAGGAATTCTGTCCTGGAGGGACATTGACGAAATATTTGGATGAACTCCATGGAGTCGTGCTTCCAGAATCGCAGGTTCAAACCGCTTTTGAAATGTTGACAGTGGTGCTAAGGCTTCAATAGGTGTTATCTATCGCAGTAGATATTTGCAAAGCCGTCAGAGTGCTTCACACACAACCTGTTCCAATTTGCCATCGGGATCTGAAGCTGGACAATATTCTCTTGTCCAGAGAGAAGTTATGGAAGCTGTGCGATTTTGGCAGTTGTACCACTCGTGTGAAAGCCTATTCGACTAAAGAGGAAATCACTATGGAAGAAGAGTTAATTCAGCAATATACAACTCCATCATACCGGGCTCCAGGTTCATAGTTGCCGTCCATTTACCAATGCTCTGAAATTCATTTCGGCATATTCAGAGATGGCGAATCTATGGCAGCGACGAGTGGTGGGGCCTAAGGCAGATGTTTGGGTACTCTTGAATTGTACAGGTTTCCAATCAGTAACATTTATTATTCAAGTGTCTAGGCCGTCGGATGTATCATCTTCACAGTAGCGTTTTTGAAACAACCATTTCAAAGCGGAACAAATTCGTCATCAGTACCCTTCCCGAAAACGTCTCATTTCACCGCCGGGTTCATCAATCTGCTGAAACAAATCTTTCAGGAGGAGTACGCTATTTTCATGATCGAAATGTATCTGTTGTTGATTACAGTTATTCCCAGTCCTGATCAGCGTCCGGACATCCTCACCGTTGTTGACTACCTGGAGGCCTTGCAGCGAGGAGAAACGCCTAAAGTGAAGAAAGTTAACAAGTCCAAAAAAGCCGTTAAACCGCTCCCCGTTCAAACAAAATCTAAAGAAGAAAATTCTTCATCAGATTCCGAAACGGATTCGTCGGAAAGCGATTCGAGCCAAGAAAAGGAAGTCAATCGAAACAAAAACAACAAAGGGAAAGCGAAGAAACCGGTATCTAAGCCAAGCAAGCCAGTAGAAGAAACAGATAGTTCACGTAACAGTGAAAGCGATGACATTCCGGCGCCTGCGCGTGAAAAGTCATCTGGGGCACGCAAGAAGGGAGATTCGGTTGGTTCAACCTGGTCGGCCACATCAGGATCAATGCTAAATCAAGCAACATTTGGCACAATCACCCCGTCACCGCAGCAGCGACAGGCACACAAGCAAGAGGATCTACTGAAGTCATTCGACCCAATGATGCAATTCAATCTACCTCAGTCCAGTTATGCCCAATCAAGCAGTGATCAGAAGAAGTCCGATCTATCAAACTCTAATAACGATTGGGTTCACTTCTGACCGAGATCATATAAAGTTATGGTATAAGTTAATTAGATACTGTTTGCGTGGTTTCACCAAACGAGATGGGTTCCGCTGATGGCGTTTCGAAAATCGGATCTTCGTCGTCTGAACATGTTTCAGTTAGAAATCAATTTGACCATACAATATCTACTCGCCTGCATATCCTTGAGACGGTATTTTGAGGACATAGTATATTTGCTGATCATTACCAATGGACAATTCGGTCGGGGTAAGAGTCTCATTCAGCGGTGGCTCGCCCTCATCCAGGGTACGGTGCAGGCGGATATCGGATCCCGGCTTATCGATTGCCTGGCCTAATCTCTCCTTCAAGTTCGATAGCGGTGCCGTCAACGAGCATCGCACAAAAACCGTCTGCGTCTGGCGCTTGACCCTGACGTAGTCTGCCGAGACGCCCAGGTCGGTTGTCATGTGTCGCAACCCAAGTCAAGACGATTATGACGGGTTGGGCCTTTGGGCGTAACCACGGCGGATTGGTCATCTTGGAATTTTCCCTTCACAATATATGTCGTCATTTCAAAAATGATCCGGTGTTGGCTAATATCAAATCAACCGAATAGAATGAGACCTCAATCGTTGTATTAATTTTTGCAGCAAATAACTAGCCGATATTTTTTTCCTGTGCAATGTTATTGATTGTTGCTAAGACAAATGACATGAGTAGATCGTTTGAGGATTCTACCGATGTCGATTTCGTTCGATCGATTTGAGATCATGTCAGATATGCGCCAAGCAACATTAGGGTCGTTCACCATTCAAGGTGAATCCTGCACCAGTCAATGTTTACGGCAGGTGAAGTAGTGAACAGGCACTACAGACAGGAAGGGAAATTGGGAGACTTATTTATCCAGCAGGCCCTAGATTCGGTTGACGGCTGATCTTGATAGTTCCCGTGCCGTCCGATCCCCCTTAATTGGGCACGAGCCGTATTAAGATTCTTTTTGAGAAATATCCCCATACATCATTATCGGGACCTTATTTGGCAATGAGGTTGTTGCTGCCTTTGTTCATCTTGTCTCTGGTGGTGATTGCGGTAACCGCCATTACGCCAGAAGATCTCTTTGATCAGTTCAAGCGTAAATTCGACAAAACATACACCAGTGAAGAAGAGCATGCCGCCCGATTCAAACAGTTCAAAGAGAATATTGTTCGCATTGAGGAGCACAACTTCGACTACTTGCGCGGTCTCAAACAGTTCTCTTTGGGAGTAAATCAGTTCGCAGACCTGGCCGAGCACGAGTTCAAAGCATGGCGGGGAGGCGGATATCGATATAAAGGCAAGCAGCACTCAGACTTCACCCATGTTGCGAAAGAAGGCGTTAAACTCCCAGATCATATCGACTGGAGGGAAAAGGGGATGGTGACCAGAGTGAAAGATCAAAAGCAATGTGGGAGCTGTTGGACATTCTCGGCAACGGGATCAATGGAGGGAGCTCATGCTAAAGCTACAGGAGAGCTGATTGAATTGTCTGAGCAGCAGTTGGTGGATTGCGTCGAAGGCGGAATCGATGATTGCAATACCGGTGGAGAAATGTCGGAGGCCTTCCGATACGTTATTGACCGGGGGGCCGAGGGCGAGAAGGCGTACCCGTATGAAGCAACAAGTGGGCACCGCTGTCGCGATAAGGAGTACCATAAACTGGCACGATTCGCCTCATTTGTCAATATCGACGAGTTCGACGAGAGGGCACTGCAAAGCGCTTTGGCCGTTCACCCTACCGTTTCCGTCGCCATCGATGCTAGCAGCTTTGGTACGCTCCTCATCCATTTCAATTCGCCATCAGATACGACCTAAGGATTATCCATGTGGCTGTTATTCTTACCACCCAAAAGTCTTGTCCATTTTAGTTCTGTCGGCTTTAGCTATAGTTATTGTCTCAGTTTTTATCCAATCACGGGTGTGGATTTTCCATATAACCATTTCTTTGAACAGCAGTCTTATTCATTTTTTTAACTAAACGGGTGGTTTTTTCATGGCAGAATTCCAGATGTACAGCGGCGGTATCTATAATAACATTGAGTGCAAGAACCAGCCGGAACAACTCGACCATGGCGTTCTGGCAGTGGTACGTGGGTCAGGAAAGGCCACCACCGATACAGCCATGATTGATCAATGGGCTTGGGTTTAGGGATATGGGACAGACGAGGATGGTGATTATTGGATAGTTAAGAATTCGTGGGGACCGTCCTGGGGCGATCAAGGATATCTCAAGATGGCCAGGAACAAGGACAATCAATGCGGAATTGCAACTGACGCCTCCTATATTCTCGTTGGACATGATATTGAGGAATCGACTATCTATGATATCCAGTAGTCAAATACTACACCTTGTCTTTCTAAAACAGTCTTTTGTAATCATTGTTTGCAATTGATTGTCGATATATGGCGATGATGAATGGCTGTAAAGCTAACCTAGGCGAAGTTGACTTGATATTTACAAGTGGTAGACGGTTTGAACCCTGCTATATTAAACAGTCCAAAACGAAGATTTTCGATAAATAACGAAATGGGCATTCAATGAATCCTGCTCATGATTCAACCTCAACATAGATATACAGGAGTATTGGATGAAACCCCAAACACTATTCGACTTATTTGATTGTTTGTTTGAAGTCAGAATATATATCTCCACGACGTGTTGGAGAACCTAGGAGTGATTGATTGGGCGGATTCTAAGTCGCAAGCCCCGTTGCTGAGATTATAGGCAAAAAATGGCTGCCAAAGAAACATCACCCGTCGATAATAGCCAACTTCCGAAGTGACTTGCATGTAGTAATAATAATTCTGGAGATGCCATGGGGGTTTCAAACCCATGCCTTTACATTGGACAGACAGGAACCAAGCATTATGATTACAGATTTGATTGACGCAGATTGGGTGCAATCGATTGCTGTGTTGTAACTGTTTAATGCATCTCTGCTGATTTACTTTTGCGTTATATTTGTGGCAACATCTGGAATTTTCAATGAAAGTTTATGACGCCAGTTTCTGGTGGAGCAGCATATACTGTTTGCAACATCAATTGACAATCAAGGTTGGAGCGCGCGTCCCAAGGAATGAATAGAACCCCCATCACATGTTTCCGATCAGTAAATTGGGCAAAAATTGATAGTTTCTTATCGAGATGGACACCGAGAGAACGTTTCGTTTGCTCCAACCAACAGTCGGTCAGATTGTACCCATTTGATGCTGGTTTTGACCCAAATCCAAAGTGCCATATTGATGAGTCAATGACTACCACCTATGGGATGTCCTCTGATTGTGCAAGCAAACCGACGCCGCAGTAAAATAAGAGTGAACGACGTGGCTTTTGGAATCGACATTACTTGAATGAAGTTTACCTTTTGGTTATTTGAGGGAGACTGCCTATCAACTCCGCCAATACAATACAGAACGTGCGCGACCGGTCAAAGGTCAACTGATTCCTGACTGATCTGAGGTGTTTGTGAGAGGTGATTGATCGAGACCCGGACCGGTCGTCTGCAGTCCTGCACCGCCTCCCCCTCTCGACCACGTGCACTGCAACCTTGGGGGCGCATCCCATCATTGACCACTGACAGTGTATGTTATTTTGGTGTACATCAGTCTGTTGATTGGCGGACATCGGTAGCGCCCACCCGAATCTACCTCTCCAATTCAAGGTCGCTTATCGCCAACAGGCCACTGAGTCCGCGCCGGCTACCTTTTTGTTCGCTGGAAAAGGAATTTCCATCACGGCTCCATTACCGAATACCTGGGAAGGGGACGGCCGATGTGGCCTATCCCGCCAGTCTTCACCTTTTTTATATCGTGACGCTATGGAGCTTGTCGCCCGGGCGCGGCCAGCATCGGCCATCGCTCTGGTCGCCGTGTTATCTCTAAGCGGATTGTTGGCAGCCCCATATGTGCCAGTATGGGTCCTCTTCATTGCCTTATTTTCCACCCTCACTTCGGTCTCTGCCACCGTTTTTCTGGCGTTTGTGCGCCGGTCCCATCCTCCTTTGGCGCAAACTTGCCTACCGTTGGCAGTTTGTGCTGTTGTTTCTAGCCTATTGGTCCTCGTCTACGACGTGCTCATGGTTTGCCATGTCTTACCCAAAAACATTCTATGCAGTTTTATCGCACGATGGGCCGTGAGCGTCGCATCGTTCGCTTCCGTTATTCCTTATTTTATCCTTGGATGGCGCTTACACGTTATTTTTCATGCTGGCGATACAGAACCCCGCTATGTTCATTGGATGTACACGATCAGCGACGCCGGGCTCGTTCGTATGTTCTTTTTTGCTATAAGCATTCCAATGCTATTCACGTCGATCGAACCTTTCTTGACCTCGGGGAAGGTCGTCACTCATCCTACGTATTCCGAATGTGCCGAGGACGGCGCTGCATCGCTTATATTTTTGTTGTTTGGTAATTGCATTGCCCTGATAGTATTAGGTTTGTTATTCGTCTCAGTATACCGATCGTGTCAAACCTTTGGTATCCACAACGAACTCGGTTTGGTATTTTTCGCTCAGGTATGTTTGATTTTCTGTCAGTTCTGTCCGAGCCCATTTTCGCTTATGTAGACTGTATTTGTTATCATCTATGTGGAGGCGGCTTTGTATCCATCCAAGTCATATGACCCATCCCATTTCGTATCTGTGGCTCGTGCATTATCATGTTTTGCGGCATCGATTGCGATTCCATTACGGCGGTCTTTCCAAGTTGTTCCACCTGTGCCCATTGTTCCTCGACCCGAGCGCGCCCTGACTTTGTCCGGTATTCTTTCCGACCCGCTTTATTTTACATTCTTCCACGATTTTGTCGCCGCCGACAACGACTGCTGTCTACTGGAGGTAATGGAATGGAATGTATTGCTCATCGGTAATTAAGATTGTCACTGCAGTTCTTTATTCAAGCCAAGATGTTCCCTGATGAGCGGGACCCCAATGCCAGATTACGAGACGCCAGACGCATATTCGCCACGTACCTGAAAAGGGATTCACCACGAAGTTTGGCCCTTGACGTCGATTTGAATTCTCCAGAAGTCCAGAAAATCAACCTTTTGGTGAATGAGAGCACTGGACCGTTGCCAGATGACTTATTTGCACAACCGGCCGCTGACGTTTACCATCAAATGGAGCACTTCACCCTTCGCCGATTTCGGATGAGCCCTTCGTACGATGCCATGCTTAAAGAAATGCGACGACACTTACTGATCCGCGAGCGACTTTTCTTCTCTGACATGATTGACGAGCGCGGCCAGCGATTGACTGTACCTCTTCTAGCTCCGGACGCCATAGTCTGAATCAGTCTGTCGCCATATGCTGTGTCATCCTCCAGTTCACCATTCATCCAGCGCTCTGCTGGCATTCTCTATATATTTTCATACGCAGGCTCTTCATTATTCTATTTATATTACAATACGTTTTCACGTTCGACATTGGATGTGCGCAAGCAAGTGTTTGTTGAATCGCGAGTCGCGACTCCTGCTGCACCTGTTCCTCTAGCTGTGTCGTAATATACAGTATATTCGTAATCTTTTCACTGGTTTATTAACACTAATCAACTGTTGACCGCTTGTGGGTTAAATTCGGGTATGCAAACGAACCTATAGAACATATTGGTAATACGATGGCGTAAACCAGACAGGCTTGTATCAGGGCGACCTCGCGTCAGCATATCAGCCTCACGGTCTATCAGCTCACTAATTTCTCGCGTCAACGCGCTGTCGAATCTCTTCACAATCCATTTCACGTGCAGCAGCATGTCTAACCGTTCATCAACAGTAACAGACCTCAATCGTAAGGCGGTATGTAATTCATGTAAGTCACGAGCGCGCAATGAATGTGGGTCCTGGACGAGAATCTTCTCGCCGTCCGATAACGTCCAGATTTTCGGTGCTGCCATGTTCGTCAAGCGCTGGCGTTCGCCGTTCTTCTTCATGATGATGGATGCGGCAAAACGCAATCGGTCAATCGTTTGCAGAAGACGCACTTCCTTGTTAAGAAGTTCCCGCATCAGACGGTGCCTGTCTTTAGAATGGTTTTCCGTTGTGCGTTGAATTCGTTCTGTCTCCTGCACGCACCACATTTCCAATTCCTCGAATAGAACTGCAAAATCTTCTGCCTTCTTCGGATGCAAACGCTTATTGATTTCAAGATCACGCTTCACACTTTCAGTGGCTTCCAAACGATCTTGCGATTCACGAGTCTGGTTAGTGAGCGTCATTCGCAGATTAAGCAGTGCTAGTACCCGCCGGCACGCGAACCTGCTTCTCACGAAGCACTGTATTTGAATGATTTTCTGAAGGTGCCTGGCATGAACTTCATCGGCGTCAATGTAGGTCCTGGTTTGAACCTCACGATCCCTGGATGAATCTAATACGAGCCCTGGCCTTTGCATCTGTGTACCAGATTCTCGTGAGGTTTGAACCGTCCTTGACGCCACGTCGATAGTCTGTGTCGTGCGATGACGCTGGTGTGGATCAACAGATTTCCGGTATAGCAGTCGCTCCTGGTCATCCGTTTGCGAGACGCCATGATGGAAGGTTCTCCCGGTGAGCCGATTAGCCAACCCTCCTATGAATGGTTTTTCTGCCATTGGACGCTCAATAGCGACACGGATTACTTTAGGTCGAGATCCGTCCCCGTTATCGTGGTTTACGTCTATTACGTCCTTCCACTGCGACGTCGATTTCGGGGCGCCGCCTCTGAGTTCGTTGTAGACATATATCGCGATGCGATTGCCGTTTCCGAGATCTGTGAGGTGTTGGTTGTCTTTAAGATCGCGTCCTTGATATTGCAAGCGAAGTCGGTCTGGTAATGCTCGGATTCTCGTGGCAACGCTGGCACGTGCGGCAGCCACGAAGGCATCAGATGGAAAAGTTTCATCGATGCGTAAAGCCTCTGGCATAACGACAAAGTCTACTGGAATCGGTCTGCCATCATTGCTGATGTCCTGCCCATGAGCCCCTTGGCTCGTTTCTTCTTCCGTCATCTGGTGAATCTCATCAACCGACACCTACCTAATCCTGATGAAAAGATCCCAATAACCGTACATGACGATCGTGTGAATAAACCTTGATATACGTCCGTGCAACCTTTGGTCTCTTCTGACCAAACTTCGGAAATTCAAGATATTGCGAAATTAACCTGGTGGTCCAAGGCCGTTCGCTGAGAATATATCCAGGTTGAGCGAAATAATAACATGCTGATAAGAGCACAACTGGCAATATCCCCCGAAATTTGGCTGAAGTTTTCGAAATTTATTTGAATGTAATCATAACGGTTCATACCGAAATATCAACTGGATGATCCTTCCAAATCATGATGAAGGTTCGTCAACTTGGCGATCATTCTTTCCGCCATGCTTTCTCACGTAAGCTTTGAATTCTGTGGCACGGAGATCCGCGAACTGATTGACACCTTGCGAGAAGGATACCTCGCCGTTCTCGAAAGCACGGTTGTGCTTATTAATCTGTTCTACATTGTGATTGAAGACGGATCGGCGTTCTGCATCTTCGGCAGGATCAGGGTATTTTTTCTTGAAAACTTGTTTGAAGGTCTGCCATCGTTCCTCGATGGGGACGGATTCGTCGATCAGTTCAGCATTAATGCGGTCCGTGTCCGAAATATCCATCTGTAGCAACAATGGGTGTTATTTCAGGATCGGCATTTACCACTACACACTAGGTACTGTACCGAGGTACACACTGAAATCATAATCGCTACTCCGTGTATGAGAACAGGAGGGGTGACACCGTGACTCACACTCCGGGGAACGGAATGATATTCAACCATACCTGTACCTAATCGATTTGACTTTGCGACAAACATTCACTTTTTGAAGTCGTTCAAGAGCATGGAAAAGATATTTTCCAACTCAAATCCGACGTGAACCTAAACATAAATGAGACAGATGTCGAATACCATGCAAACGAAGGCTACAGTAAGGCTGTCCCATATAAGGCCCCAATTCCCCGATTCGACCCTGAATGCTGAAAAATTGTAGTCTCAGGGGAACCCCGCACTGCCAGCATCTGGTCACGCTCATTCTACGAGGTCACGCCCACTACAGGAGGCTGCGCCGCCCTGGAAGCTCACGCAGTAACTACACAGGTTTAATAAGAGTCCCCTGATTTTAGTGTGTACACACTCATTACACATTCAGAGGCTGCGCACAATTACACACTCAAATCTATTTCTGCTACTGCATATAGAGTACAGTTTACACACTCAATGATCACCGCACGGAGTTACCTTCAAAAAGTTACACACTCAAGCTCATATTCCACTGCAATGACCGAATTACAAAGATTTCTGGTCAGGTTGTGTCAGATGGCTTTGCAGGCTTCGTCTGGCCCACCTGTGAACCAAGGTTTAATTCAACAGATACTTTCTTGTGGGCCAACGTCTCATATGCAGGATGATTTGATGCAGCACATCCGTGAGAATAACGCCCAGTCTGTCGGTCTGTCAGACCCCTGTGAAATTTCTCACATGCAGGATGGTCGATCATTACAGCACACTTTTGATGGAAACAGGCTTAGTTTGGACCCCTATGAAAAGATAAAGAATCCAAGCCTCTCTGAAAGTAACAGATGTTCCAGCTTTCATGAACTTCAGTCTATTTCTACCAGCCTTTCTCCAGGGCACCGAGCTCGACATCTGTATCATCCGGGATGATATTCAGATTTGGTCTCTTCCCCATGTTCTTGAACGACTTGAAAACGTATACGTTTGTCGCAGTCGCTTGGAATAGGAACCAGGGACGCGTCAAAATCGATTTGAGTGAAATGGCGCGGGTTTTGGCAACGATCTGATGGCAACGTTCAAATAGATCCTTGGCAAGGAAAGGAATGTTAATTGGATATAGTCAAACGCAAAAAGCATATCAGCTATGGGATCCGATACAGAACAAGGTTTCGTGTCAGTAGAAGAGTGAAAGTTATGGAAAATTCGACAGTTTGGAAGGAACCTATACAGAGGAACCAGGAGCGAGTTTGGGGTACAATTTACCAACAAGGCAAACCAGGAAATGCATCGGAAGACGAAGACGTCAGGAGCACCAATGATCGTCACTTTGAGAACGAAATCGATCAAGTCCAGTTCAACGGTGAAGAAGTCCCAGGTAGACGAGATGAGACATATCGAGCAAGACGGGGCACCTGTTGTCTGGAGATGTTCAGACGCATGACATAATTCCCCTATCGTCTTGATGGAAGTTTATCTCCCCAGCCCGTTATAGATCCAGTACGTTATCCACCGATATCGATATACCACTCATCACTCGAAAAACCTGTCTCTGGTCGTAACGATAGGGGTTCGTGAGATGCATTTCTGAAAGAATACAAAAAAACATGGAGGATTCAAAAAGTTTACATTCGTTCCCTATGTACCTGAGATCAGACCGATCAAACTAAGATGACGATTTACAGTGCCTAGAAAGGAAAATAACTGGAATTGGCGATAAATTTAATGGAAGATTGGTGGTCAAGGGTTTCTCCTCTCATTTGATGACAAATGACGTCAACGGGTCGTGAAGGGGCTGGCAGCTCAGTTCCAAATGAATGTCATTTATGATCGGGATGAGGGCACCATATTCGCTTAATCAATCCACTGATGTAGTTTAACCTGACTTCCTGCCAAGCAACAAAGACCCCTGACCAAGCAGGTTACTATCTGAACAAGATCATGGAGACCAAAGACGAGGAGGAGCGCGCTAGGATGAGCCTGGTCGATTGAGCTTATTATTCGCTACTCACAGACGACCGGATATATCGACCTTCATTGAATCGCTGTGCCAGACACATATTTAATCCCTGATCAGAACACTAAACAGCCGCAAGTCATCTTGTACACAGGAATATGGCATCGTTTATTCCCGAAGCGAAAACCCCATCATGGCCTCATACTCCGATTAGTGATTAGGGACAAGACATAGTCAGTCGAAAATCAACGACAGGATCCGCCAACACAATGGCAAGTTCCCCAATCATCTGGAAGAGTAAACCCTAGTCAACGGTAGCTACATCCTCTGTACATGGCCCAATATAATTGGCCCACACTTCTCAACGAGTTAGCTAGACTACAAGGCCGAACAACGTGTTTGGTGACAAACAAGGATGCCTAGCGATATGCGACAACTCCAGGACAGATTCTCGAACTAAACACATCGACATCAAGTTCCATTTTATCACAGAATTCCTAAGTGTCATAGTGTGTGGTGTGTCGATGTGTCTTCACAACGGACGAGCACACGGAACAACAATCTACATTAGATTTTAAGTCTATAAATTACGTCTCTGCGATCAGGTGATATCTGTCAATTGCTTTGTCTATACAGCCGAATAATGTTAACAGCTTATTAATGGCCAATTTATGGTTGTTATTAGTTGATACACAAGTCGGTGACAATGAATTGACCGATTTAGGCTATTATTGTCTCTATCGGCCGACCCAATTCGGCCGTTTGCCGGTTCCCTCGTCGCTGAAGGTCACCTCATCCTCATATCTCTAATCAACTAACTACATTCGTTCCAACTCACGGAAGATGATATTCCCTAAAGGCGAAGAACGTTCATCGCGCAAGACAACTCAGGTGGCGTGTTCGTGCTGTGTCCGAGCTAAAGCACGATGTGGAACAGAGCGCCCCTGTCAACGATGTGTTCGACTGAATCGCGCGGAAACCTGCATTGATCGTGTTCAGCAAGCCAGGGACAACGTCTCTTCTCATGAACAGCCTGTTTCCCCAGCTGCAACCAGCTCAAGTTCTTCCAGCTCAGGTTGTCCGGACGATTGCAGCGCTTTCGCCATATTGGAATATGAATGTGCAGAAACTCTGGTGGAGATGTCCCAGCAATGATTGTCAAATACATAATCTAACAGTATATCATAATAAACCTATTACAAGGGCGACATGGACCCAAAAGGTCCAGCCAAATCAATCTATTACTGCAATGGGCTAAAATTATCGTGAGAAGTCTTTTGAGGTATCTCGACAGAACACATCTCGACCATTGGTCTCTACAGTAAAACTTTCTATCAAGTCCCTGAGGAGGGCAGTCGCTACTCAGGACTTATGGATGGATTCGGTATGCCAGGCTCAAATAACGACATCAATGTGCTGGACAGGTCTTCATTATTCCCCGATTTTCTTATAGGCGAATCTCCTAGGGCAAGCTTTACAGCAGTGAATATGGAATGACGTACCCTTTGGCGGACGGAAATTATCCAAATTGGGCAACGTTCGTGAAAACCATTCCTAACCCCAATGGCCTGGAAACGATCCGTCGGAACTCAGAATCGCCGGTGGCAGGATCTCAGTGAGATCTTTAATTTCAGATGCAACGTCCGTTTCAGACGGGTTGTAGCACGAGCGTCGTCGACGTTCCAGGACAATATCATCCGATGACCCTTGGACGCACGGTTCCTTCAAGTTGCGTGCTAAAAATCTGGCAAGGGCTGCCCTATAAAACAATGAAGCAACACTCGTATCACATGCAGAAAATAATTACCGGTCCGCGCGATTCTCCTTTGAGGTATTCGTATCCGCTTGGATGGCAGGTGGCCACATGATAGCGCAAAGTGGCCTTTCGGTTAAAGTTATGTAAACTAACCGCGGGATGATGATTTGCTTCATTAGGTCTGCATTCCACAGCTTGCATGGGCTATGGACAATTCGAAACCGTGCCTGCAAAACCCAAAGGCCATTTCAACATCCTTTCTGGCTGCTTCCTGACACTTAGCGGAATGTTTTTTCTTGTTTCCTATGGGGTTAGGAATGGTTTTCACGAACGTTGCCATTTTGGATACCTTCCGTCCGCCAAAGGGAACTTCATTCCATATTCATTGTTGTTAACTGCAAAGCTCAACTTATGTACTATATTTAAAGCAACACCGTTATATTTTCACGCTTCTATGTTCGTTCAAAGATGCGGCTTGACAGAGGAATTTCCGGGGCAACAGCCAGCCCATCAACGGACACCGAAAACGCTTTTAAAGGCACCTTACCCGCTCAGGATTACGAACTAGGACTGGAGCGTCCGATTTGGCGTGAAGGACATATCGCGATGATGCTCCAGAAATGCCTCTTACTCATCTTTGAACACGCTGATTGTCATGAAGCGCGATATTTTTATCACTCGTTGTCTGAACTTGTACCAATTGGCGCACGATTGCTCATATCATCAGGCGAAAGAAATCATCGCTCATTTGACGCCCACCAACCGACTGCTTCCCATTACAGCCGGGGATTCTACAAACAGCAACACTAGTGGCGGCCAACATGGAGGCAATTCTAAACGATGTTTAAGAAATCATCTACTCGTCCTCCACAGTGCCGTTCGGGGGACGGCTGAAATTCGACGAAACACCCAGATAATACGGCACTCTCAAAAAACTAAATTGTGTTCAGTCACGTCCTGATCATGGCACTAGCGTTACTAATGACCGGGAAATCTTTCAGTCGCCGGCGGATAGAATGTTCAATTCCTCAGTTATTCCTGCTAGGTAGTCCCATTAAGTCACGTCCTGGTAATGACACTAGCGTTACTA
>OUQQ01000559.1:0-13464 GCA_900404475.1 Spongospora subterranea | reverse complement strand
TCGGTACCGTACTCGGAGCGTGTCGGCAGTTTAAAGTAGCATGTTTATTAGCAATCCTTGACGGCAACATTGAACGGCCAAGCGCAGAGAGTACTTCGTTTTCTGGCAGGGACATCGGAGCACGGTCTGAACGTCATTGCACCTTTTCCAAGGAACCTCTCCGGTCTTTATGGCTACAGCGACGCCGACATCCACAACCGGGTTCGTTTTTAGTCTCCGTGTTGCCCCAATTTATTGGAAATCCAAATTGCAACCATCGACAGCTTTATGTCTGTTGAATCCGAATACATTGCATTATGTGTGCGTCGCGCGAAGCCAAGTGGATTCGCCAACTGTTGTTTGAGCTTGAGCAGCCGGAACCAACCGCAACCCCATCATTTACGACGATACTCGCGGGTGCATCTGAGTAAGCGGCATTAATAGAACAGACGCTCGAACACAGCACATCGACTGCAAGTACCACTTCGTATGATTCGCAACAATATATGCCGATTGAGCAAATGATCGCGGATATCTTTACTAAACCAACATCGCTCCCAACGTCCAGAAGGCTGAGCAGTCAACTAATCACTACGAAGGCACATGGTTTGCGGGGGCATGCTTAATATCAAACAATATTCCGTCCAAACGCGAATCTCGATTGTTAATTTTCATATCAATCAAATTGTCGAGGTCTAAACCCCATGTAAACCATCGGTTGTCTCACACAAACCGTTCAACGGTGAAATCCGCGAACCGCTTTCCGGACTAAAACACGCAACGCCGTTCGCGAAACGAGAAGCCATCTGTTGCGGATGACGTCGGTTACCCGATCCGAACATGACGATACCGTTTGGCGCCATCTAGTGTCGAGTCGTCGCCCGCAACAATAGAACCCACGATCAGATCATTAGACTAGAAATTCCATGAGAGAGGTCACTGGGCCGTGATTTCCCCCCAACAAATCGCGTTCCTGAATGAGCCACGAGACGGTGGTATCGGTCGTCTCGGCTTCTCCGAGTGCCTCGAGGCCAGCGTGTTGAGATTCGGTGACGTCCATGGGTTCGAGCTAGCGATCGAGCGGAAAACTGGATAAAAGCACTCTCCTTGCGGATTGCCTCTCGTACGTCTATGTTTTGCCCGACTTCGTGTTTCCGTCAGCGATATGGCGCCCTGGTGTCCTTGGTTGGCCCAAGTTGCTGGGGCCCCAACTCGCCGAGAAGCGGCCTCAGCCAGATTGCCTTCCGTGAGGCGGCGGTCAGTGCAACCGGCCTCGGTGATAGATAACGCGATGAACTCCTGTCGCTTGCTCGACCACTTTCGATCGAAGGTGCGACTCTAACTGCCTGATGCGGTCAAATGATGTTGACGCCACCACCAGATCGTCGACGAGCCGTGTCAACTCGGGTGGACGTCGTGGACCTGTCGCTCTCCTCATCTGAAGTGGACGCACCCTCAGGTCTCGTCGTGGAACTTTCGCCCACCTCCGACAGCCGGCAGAGGGTCCGGTTCCGCCCTGTCGACTGCATCCAAATCAGAATCACTATTGTCGTTGGCGGGGGTGGTTTTCTGCCTCGAGGTTGATCCTCCATGCTCACTCTGTCTCGAGATACGAAGATTCTCTTAAATGGCACGTTTTCAACAAAACTAACACTCTTTAACCCCGCTCGCACATCCCTGAGAGATACACGGTCGCGTCTTCGCGCCCAGCTTGCCCGTTTGAACCGATCATATACTAAGATCGGAACTTGGGATATGCCAGTGTGGTCAGAGTGTTTGTTTGTTTTTTTTGAGGACGTGCCGTTTAAGCAAATCTTCGTATACCGAGACAGCGTGAGCATGGAGGATCAACGTCGAGGAGCGGGGCCACCATAAAAACACCCCGCCAACGACGATAGTGATTCTGATTTGGCTGCAGTCGACAGGGCCGAACCGGACNCTTTAACCCCGCTCGCACATCCCTGAGAGATACACGGTCGCGTCTTCGCGCCCAGCTTGCCCGTTTGAACCATTCACATATACTAAGATCGGAACTTGGGATATGCCAGTGTGGTCAGAGTGTTTGTTTGTTTTTCTGAGGACGTGCCGTTTAAGCAAATCTTCGTATACCGAGACAGCGTGAGCATGGAGGATCAACGTCGAGGAGCGGGGCCACCATAAAAACACCCCGCCAACGACGATAGTGATTCTGATTTGGCTGCAGTCGACAGGGCCGAACCGGACCCTTAGCCGGCTGTCGGAGGTGGGCGGAAGTTCCACGAGAACTGAGGTTGTGTCCACTTCAGGAGTTCAGGTCCAATTATGATCCCGGAATCGCTTTCAACTCAAGGAATTGAGGGCGGCGACACGGGCCCAATCACGAAAATTCTCACCGTTTTCTGGCAGCGTTGACCTCAAAACCAGGGCCGATAAGTGATATATTTATGTGGTGAATCATTCGCCGATCATCATCGCAGAGACTCCATCAGTGATCCCTCAATACTTTCCGTTTTTGAGCCGGACACCGTTTTGACATAATCACCAATCAAGAGGGTGCGATTCCCGAAACAGCGATGAGTTTTGAAATTTGCGAATTACTCTGATTTTATTTGACAACGAACTCCGAATATCTGATCGTCTTCGAGATATTCGTTTGAGAACGAAGGCGGTGAATAACAAATCAAATGGTGGGTTTGTCGTTGTTGCCCCTTGGGGCGGGGAGCTGAAACTTCGGAATTCAGCGCGTCTTTGTTGTCGATTCTCATGGTCAACGACAACATCTTAGGTCTACACAACAAAGGAACCGGAGCTCAGACGGGGATCACCACAATCCGTCATTTCGAGTAATAATTTCGTAATTGGGTCGGCCCTTCTCTTCAAGAATCACACCAGAAAACGGTATTCGCAATTTTCTGGTGTTTTGCCAGATGATTGAACCCTGGTGCTTTCCTGGCACTGCCGGACGTTGAACGCGACCTGTTTGGATCGGATTGTGGGGCGCAACCAAGATTGACCTTGGCCGGGGCGACCACAATCGGTTTGCGGTAAATGAATGAATTCGGTCGGGCGACGTTGGACTAAACGGGCCGGTTCCGATCAATCGTCGGCCGTATCGGACCGACGACGCTGATGATCGGCCAATCCCAAATTCGTCCTTCGATCGAACGTGGATTGAGCTCATTCCGATAACAGCGCGATCGGACCAGTTTAGGAAAAAATAACTGCTCGAAAAAACAGGCGATGTCCAACACGAACGGAAACCGGACCAACACGACCATGAACGTTGGTCAGCGGTTCGAGTCGGTGGAGGAATTCTCCCAGAACCTCGAGCTGATCGTGTCCATGGACGGCTCCGACGGCCCGTCCGACGACCGAAGCGTGATGCTGGGCGCGACGTCCCCGACGCGCTCGGCGCCGTTCCCTGGCCCGATCCAGGACGACTTTCTCGACACTCTGATGCAAGATTCGATCCTGTCCGCGTTCCCAGAACCGTTCCGCTTCAGCTCGGTTCCGTTGCCGCCGCCGTTCAGCCTTCCTGTAGGACTTCCCACAGAATCATGTGATCGAGGGGGGAGTCCTACAGGGGTCGATCGCCCGCCCTCGTCCATGGTGGCGCAACGGATCCCGACCCATTCCCGCTACAAGACCAAGGTCGCCTGCCATCGTTGCGCCAGGAACAAGCTCGGCTGCGACCAGGGCCGGCCCTGCCAGCGCTGTGCCAATACGGGACACGCTCAGACCTGTTGCGATCGGGAACACGTTCGCCGTCGCCAGATTGATAAACGGGGACCGCGTCCACGAGGACCGGGACAGGGTCAAGCGACTCAAACCCGGACCTAGCGGGTTTCATTGGAGTTTTTTTCGAAGCGCCATGAACTTAAATCGGGAACCAACACCTGATGTGGTTCAACGCCGTTGACGATGTGACTTCGAAGCGAGATGGCGAAGGCTGGGGCTGAACGCGATGAGGGCGGGATGTGAAGAATTGTGTAATACAAAACCCCAAATGTATGATTTTTAAATGGGGTCAGACCTTGGCTGTTTTCGGAACGAAAGATCTGACAGACTGGGAATTCTGAAAGACCATCGAGGGACGTTAGAGTTGGATTTGCCAACGAGTTTGCATGAACAACTCAAAGTTGAAGCGCGGCCGAATCCTAGATAGATTCAGGATATCAATTGAGAAAACAACGGTGAACGGAACTGTCAACCTGGATCCGGCGCCAGTTCCATAGGCCTCATCGTCGGTCAATACCAAACTCACAACGAACCTTTAAGACGCTTCTGACACATTCCAGATAGTACCGTTGACTTGGTTGTTTTGCCATCCAAATCCTGAATGATATTGCTTAAATCTTCCCCAAAACATGATGACCAGTTCGACTTTTCGCCCGTTTCATGCGCAAATGAATGGTCGACATGATCTCGAAAACATACCGTTGAGCCGTTTTTATTCCCCTCTCCATTTCCATGATGCTGTTTGAGGTTGAGAGAGCATAGTTGGACCACCCTGAATTTCCGACTTTAGGAATTTACCTTTTTATCGAAAAATTCAATCAAAAATTGGTCAATGCCTTGCAATGCCATCACGGTTCGGGTCAGTTCCTCAAAATCTTCATTGGCTCTTTTTCACCCGCACAATCTGCACCTTTTGTATCACTTGTCGGCAAATCAGTGATCGATAACGACCGCCATCTGCAATTCGGCCTTCTCTCTGGTTTATTTCAATACTATCGCTGATCATCTCTTTCCCAAAAATGTGATTCTTGAGCAGCGATAGCCATTTCAATGCTGGTTTCACACAGATTCTAGTCCACCCAACCTTTTTCAGCGATACGGTTCGGGGTTATGTTCGCCTCACGATCTTCACTCATTCAATGTCGCCAAGTCAATTCAGATAAGCAGATTTTTATGGCATGAGCCGCTATCCAACGTCTTCTTGGGCCAACTTTGTACTTTACCGTCATAACTCGTAAACTACGCATTTGAATTGAATTTCCACAAAAGAAGCAAAAACAAAAGTCGAACCTGTAAATAAATCTTCGGCAAAACTGTGTATTAGATTTCAGTGTATTAAGAATCATCATTGCTAACAATTTGCGAGGCAAAATCAGCAACAGTTTAGGTTAAATCCATCGTTGTTTCGCCGTTCGTTACTGTGAAGGTCGATCGTTTCCGGGACGTAGATTGGGTTATCATCAGCTTCCTGCTCCAAAGCACGGCGAGCAATTGTCATAAACGCCTCTTGCACATTCGTCGCATCCTTTGCCGACGTTTCGAACCAAGGCATTTCATCATTGTTTTTGCACCAAGTTTTTGCTTTGGCTTCTGATACCTAAAACAGAAATGCATACGCAAAAAGGAGATATGGTCACAAAACCGAAGTACATACCTGTCGACGATCTTTTAAATCAGCTTTGTTGCCGAGAACCACAAAGGGGAAAGTATCTTCATTTCGTGGGGAAGCTTGAACGAGGAACTCTTTCATCCACGAATCCAAGGTGTCAAATGTTTTGGCAACGGTCATATCGTATACCAAAACACACGCGTCGGCACCTCGGTAAAAAGCGACCCCCAGAGACTGAAAGCGCTCTTGGCCTGCCGTGTCCCATATCTGCATGGTGACAACCTTTCCATCAACCTCAATTTCTTTCTGAAAACATGTTCTGAGAAAATTAGGTTGGGACGGCGAAGTTCCCGAACCTGAAGAAAATCGGCTCCAATTGTGGCCTTATATTGCGAACTGAATTTGGCGTTCACATATTGGTTCATCAAGCTTGTCTTACCAACGCCCGAATCACCCAATATGATCACCTTGATCAGAATCTTTTTGCGATGTTGGGCCATTTCGTCTCGCTCTAGCAACCCGACTCGACAATAACTGATTGTATAACTGTAACCGGTATCGCAACCTTCGGGTGCGACCAATTGAGTTGGTGGTCGCGGACTCCGTGTGACTGCAGATTTCGGGATCCCTGTGGCTTTATCCACCTGGTGCGCGTCGTATTCCTCCAGCCTGGCGCGCGCCGCCCCAACCCTGGTTCGTGCGCGTGTTCGCGACGACACCCCCCAATACACAAATGAGCTCTTATGATAACACAAAGGGCGATATGTAATCTGTAACATTGACTGTACCATGTAACAGCATCACATTCCATTGTTTTCCCATCGCTGATATATGGCAGTTGTCACGTTTCCACTTGGATCGCAGTGTGGCCGAGTTTAGCGTTGCGCGTAGTTCCTGTCAATCACACACCTACTGTGGATGATTGTAACGTAGTGACGCGACTGGATTGGCGACAATCCTCGCCGACTCGCCGCGAAAACGAAAAAAGTGGAATCAACTTTGGAAAGGGGTATCATGGCAGTGGATGTACATATTCAGATTATTGTGCTTCATTGTTGGAAAACAGGGTCCACAAACTACAATCCGTTCTTCTCTAAAAAGAATCGGAGAACGTTGTTAAAGGTCAATGCTCAGGATCATGAACCCGGAGTCGAACAGGCCACGTCGCAATGATGGTTAGAAATGGCTTCATCGTCAACAAGCTGATGGCCACGCAGGTTTAAATGTGGCTCGTTTCATCTCTTTCGACTTCACGCTGCTTCTCATCACGATCACGTGGAACCTGAATGGCCATCAGCTTGGATGATCGGCGCCAATCGCAATTGCTTTCGCAACAAGTCCCGACGTCCGTGCGGTTTGACGTGGCACTGGGCGGGAGGTGCACGCCCCGAAAAATGGTATGTTGCTGTTCGTCTTGTACCAGGGTAGAAGCCACGAAGATGTGCCATTCGACGGATATTACCGGGGTCGTATTGCCCGAGTTCACAAAAACATGACCGTGCATGGTTTCCCGCCGACGAAACTAGTTTTGATGCCTTACACCCAGTGGAAGACCGATTGCAACCGAAATCGACAATTGATGTTCACGAACGTGACGCAATAGTCGACGTAAATTGGCGCCCCACGAGGAAGAGATGAATGACCGGTCCCACTATCAACACACCCGATAACATTTACCCATCGGCTGTCTTGCGATACCTTCTCCCCAATGTCATCACGTTGCCCAACAGAACTTTTAAATGTTAAAATATGGAATTTTTTTCATTATTTTTAACAAAAATAGATTTTTAAAATTAGGCATTTCTATTTTAATTGTTTTAAAAACTTAAGCCGACGCGGATCAGAATCATTTGCGGTTGGTCCAAGTTTGTTTGGGAGTCAACGATCATACCTCGGTGAGTGGATTTTGTTATTTGATGAATCCATTTCTACCCACGTTGCCTACTGTTGTTGAACACTGAGCGTTTCTGACACTTCAAAAAGAGTTTATTGTGCAGCCATTTTTTCGGCTGCAAAGATCACTAACAGGGATTCCTGGTAGTACTGAGTGTCCAATCAAGCATAGTAGAATCCATCCACCATGTCCGTGTGCGAACGTTTACGAGGTCGTTCCGTCGTTTTGCGACGTCGATGTTCACGGTCGATGCATATGCGGTTCTTGCTCGAACAACGGCTACAGGGCCTGTTTGCGTCACACGCCAGCTTGAATCGGGCGCAATTCTCACATGCCACCTTCGTCTTGTAACGCGGATTGGTCGATATGCGTTGCTCGAAGGTCGTTGTGGTTCGCGTTTGGGGCTCCGTTGCCACCGGTCTGATGTCCTGTGCCAAGGGCGGTGGTGTAGGTTTTTGTCGTTTGTCTATACTGACTTCAATTGGCTCCAGAATTTCGGGCTCGATCAATGGCAGGTCCGGGAACGGAAACAGATCGGACAAACCAGCTTGGATTGGCTCTGGAACCGCCTCCGGCTGCTGGATGTTTTCTGGCGGAGAAGCCTCGCTCAGAGTTTTCATCAGATCCAATGTCTCGATGTCGATGTTATAGATTTCTTGTAGAAGTTCACGGGGGAGGACCGGCTGCGGCTTCGACGACAAGTCATGGGAACCCAACCCTGAGCATGGGTGTTTGCAACAGGTTAGGTTTACGTTTGGAAACATGCCGGCTGCGCTGATCGGATCGACTCCAGTGAACGAAAGGCCAGAACAGATGCGGTTGAACGTCGGAGACATGATATCCGCCCCGAAGGTAGCGGCCAATTCTTCAAACGAGAACTCAGGCAGATCGGAAGGAGGCATCGTGGGTGATTAATTACGGCCGTTGCACACGCTTAGCGAATCAGACCAATGCAACAATCGATCTGTGCCGATAGCATTCGGCCATTTTCAATCATCGGTCACTCGGAGCTCGGCCGATGAACAATTCAAGGCAACTGAAATGATGTCAGTCGTGGTCGGCCGGTGAAACAACGTTGGGCCATCGAAATTAATATCGGAACGTTTAAAGCTCAATGAAGAAACCTTCAGATCTGCCGGACAAACATCAGCTGCGGCAAAAAAAAACAACGGGAAACTTTAGCATCAGCTGACAATTACTTCCGTCTTGGTCATAGCCGAAAAGCATTGCCAAGGAATGTAGCAGACGTTGGCAATACGAAGTGTGTTTTTCGAGATGTAAATTTCTGAAACCAACAGCGTGATGTAGCAGCGGGATAAAAGACAACCCAGGCTGTTGATTAGCAATTCCTGAAACTGATGAGCACGATCGCAAATGATTTTCAAATAAAATAAAAAGTCTATAGTTTATCAGAGCAATACGAACGCGTTATTGGAAATCGGCGAGGTTTGTGATGATCATATCCGGATCCGGAACAGCCACGAGCAGGTTGTTCTCGTCTGGCGGTGCGCCGACAGATTTGTTTGATTTCACTGTGATCAATTAACTCATGACAAGATCCCAAGATAGCACTAACTAGGGATTGCATATGCCGACTCCCTCTGTTTATCAGCCTGTTCCTGTTCCTGAACTTTGAACGCCTTCACCATCTTTAACCTAACCAGAAAGGTTCAGGAAAACGTTGGGATGCATTCGGATAGCACTGATTTTGAACCTATAAAATTCTTCACGCTCGAGTTCCTGGAGAGAGATCAGGTTTAGGAACAGACGCTTAAAGCTGATGAAAACATACGTCAAGTTCGCTAAGAATATACGCAACGGTATTTTCGAGTTTTGGTATCACGACAAAGTTCAAGGCGTTGACACGCCGGTTGGTCACCTGAAGAGCGGAATCGACCAACTTCAAAGACGTCTAATAACCATTAAGAGATACACAAGAAAAATGGAGAATTGACGGCACACATCCAACCTGTAACGACGCCAAAACGATCAATTTGTCCAAAACTTTTGTAAAGACATCGCGACATTTGGTGATTTGCCGGCCGCCCTTTGACAGGCCAACAATCCCGTCATCAGCATCCAGTTTGGAAGGCGCGAAAGTCGGAATTTTCACGCCAGCAATATTCTCAATCGTAACTTTGACTTTCAAGGACGCGGATTCGACAGATGAAATAACTTTGTTGCTGCAAAAATTCAATGGCTAAAACGATGCAAAACGTATTCAGAAACTAACTTGAAATCACCGGCAGCCCATGTCGCTTCTGTATGCGAAAACGTCGCCGCTTTCATATCCTCTCCGATGGACTGTTTCGTCTGCAAAAATATCGAGTGGACATATTAATTTCTGCAAAAACTCCCAATGAAAATAGAAGTCCATAGACAGAATCGACCAACGGGTAAACGAAAATAAATCAGAAATATACTAACGCGGATTAAACTAATTGGGCGATGTTTAAAACGCTTTGATAAAACAACTGCCAAGAAAGATAACAGACTGAGATTTATTTGTGCAATTAAACGGACTTCGAAAATCTTTTTTGTGATGGTCCTGATTTTCGTCTTGAGCGCATCGGATTTTTTCTTGAGCAATTCGTATCCACGTTTGGCGCCAATCAGCTTAGCCTTCATGTTTTGCAGGGCCATTCGCGACGGAAACACATTCAGGCGTGTTTCCGACATGAGCCGGTCGAAAAAACACAACGGGTTGAACCGCCCCAGATACCGATAATGTTGAAGTGAAGGCCGTTTTGTGCCAGGGTGGCCATTACAGTGGCATCATTGACCCAGGTGTATGTACTTATGTACACAGCCGGTAAAGTAGGTGCACCTCACTGGAAGTGCAACAGAAGTGCGTTCTATTTTTGCATATTCACTGGGCCTATGGCGCATCATCAACATCGGCTACAGCAACCCGAAAATGGTGACAGACGGTAACTTCATCGAAGTGACTGGAATGCGATCAGTAGAGTAGTTTCTAAAATCGAGCATGTGGATTGTCCGAATGGTGTAGGGGTTATCACACGTGTCTAACACACACGAGGTCGCCAGTTCGAGACTGGCTTTGGACATTGGTTTTCTTTTTTCTTTCAAAAAACATACCTATTCTGAAGGAAAGAATTTACAGCTCCTGCATGTTTGGACGCAAAGGTAGCAAGTGTCATTACATTCAAATATTGTACTTTTTCATACAGAGTACACTATGGGTTGATTCCAATAGCACAAGTTTGATCACTCCACCAATCTCATCGAAATAATGTCGATCGAGTGTGTAGTTGACAACAGGGATATCAGGAACTGGGCTGTTCATGCCAACTTCAGCGAGCAAGCGAACAGTAAAATATCCTTCTATTTGTACGGACAAAGGAGATACACGAACGACGCGTCCCTGCCAGCACCTTCTGAGCCTCTATGAACTGTGCAATTTTGGGGCAACCGCTCAATTTTTGGTCTGTGCAGCGCTTGAGATTTCATCTGCAATTTCGTAGAACGCAGGCAATGTTGCGATATGGACCACTTCAACAACGTAACGACAGAAACTATTGCGATTCAATTTTTCGGTAATATAGAGCATCATTCTGGAAACTTCTAGGAGCTTCTCAGGTTGACAGATGTCGCCCAACTTTAGGGTGACTAACTAAGATTTCGGATTATATGATAACCGGCATGTGTATTTTGCCACCGTAGAGATTGCACGATCAAAAATCGATTCTAATGAACGACAAAATGGGGCGAGAGTCATCTGCGAATCATTCAGTCTCAGAAACGTCACGCTCCCCTCAGCTGGCGACTAATCAGACACATCTGGAGGCGGCAGATCGAGCGCAACAATGGGGAACCGGTCGCTAGCGATTGTGGGATCGGGCGCCGCGATGTCAGTCGCATGGTAGGATTACGATGGGAATTTCCTGCGATTCCCAGACAAGTGTTCTCCAATGGACGATGTTATGGTTAATAAGCATGGACTAGGATGATAAAAAAGGCCTCCAAGCACGAAATGGCCACAAATAACGACAAAAACTTATGGAATTACCAAAGAGCAATTATCGAGGACTACTATAATCCCATCGTTTTTTCAAAGCCAATTTGAATGCGAACGCCCCACTATTTGACAATGCATTGAACGCGGTGGGCAATCCAGGAGCTGTTCCCAGATGGAACTGAGTTTGACAAGCGCATTCTGACATCGCGGCGAGGTGGCCAGGGTCGACGACAGCGGCAGGGTTGCGCGTCTGAGGACAGTGCCTGCTGTTCAGGTTTGACAATAATTCTGCGGACTGTACACATGGGTCCCATAATTGTTCAGACAAGGCCTGACGATTTAAGAGGTTGGATCGGGAGCGGCTGGATCTAAACTAATCTCGCGAAAGCGAACCTATGCTTTTAACGCAGGATCCAGCGTCTCATCGTACGCTGCGTTCCTCAGTAGGCAGACAGGGAAAGCAACTTCGTCGGATAATATAAAACCATCGGGCCGATTACCCATGAATCTCGATGACCATACGTCCGTTACAGCTCAATTCAATGAAAAATACAGGAATGACCCATCGACGCACGTGCAATTATGAAATCGACGAGAACACATTCTGCTATTCTTAGTTGAAGTGGAAGACTTGCGATTGAAAGATGGCACCTAATGAGACGGACCGTTAATGCCAATATCGGGGGGTGGGTGTTGTAACCTGCTCTAACCAGAGTTTCGATGAATCCAACCAAAGCTGAACAAATGATAATTGACGGTACTTTTGGTGGACAGGTCAACGATGACTTTGAGATCTTCATACACATTCCTGAAGGCGACGCGATAGATCTCCTCATCAGAAACTGGCGTGGGCAGCAAATATCATACAATTCTCAGAGATGATTTAAATGTTTCTATTAGCTTGAATGCCATTGGGTGTTCCCAACCCCTGAAGAGTCTTCCAAAAAAAATGAACGGCTGGGTTGACGTTGAGGAACCGTATCATTCTGTCTGATCAACTGAACTATGCCGTAAAAACACAGTCGGTGTTGCAAACGCCGATATTGCTATACAGATTCATGCGGTCGACGAGCAGGCTTTCTGAGAAAACGATAAAGAACTTGGTATCGATCGGCGTGCCGAATGGCAGTCCAATTCGACTCAGCAAATTCCGATTATCCAGTGAGAAAACGGGAGACCAGAAATTGTTTCATTGCGCGGCGATTCCAAATATATGCTCTGACGCGCTCCTATTTCTTTTTCTCAATGAGTGCGATATCGATGAAGGACAACTCCAAGTTCACAATACAATTGGGGGATGGTAAATCGTTCCAGATCAGGAAAGCCAAGATTGTAATGGCTCCGAACAATCGTGGTCTAAAGCAATATATGTCATAGGATGATCCTGTAAGTTCAGGAAACGACGTTGTCGATTGTCTTCAAAGTACAGAGCCGTTTAAACCAAACACTCTAGGTCGTCTGTTGCTTTAGATTGGTGTGAAACATCGTCCATTCGTCCATCGCATCGCCGTTAATTCTGACCAATTGGTTAAGATGCCAGTTCAATTTTACTGTGCAAATGCTTAAAACCGCAGTGCCATGAAGCCATTTCTGGTCAAATTGTTTCTCGCTGAATCAATCAATATTCGCACAATGAAACTGAACTGGCATTCTCAGTGAATTGGTCAGAGTTCATTGCGAGACGGTAAACGGCTTGTGGTGATGTTTGAGGACTTACACGTTTAATAGATAGGAACATGAACGAGACTCTGCCCGATGACCAGAGGGCTCATGATATCTATTCGGGGGACGCCAATCATGATTCACGAGTCGTGTTCACCAGAAGACAACGGCCAACTCCGTCTTTTTCAACCCGACTATGGAATACGAGTCGGGTTAAACAACTGATGACGGTTGATTCCATCTTGTGATAACCGCCGACTCCATCCTGCCCAACCCGACTATGGAAGTTGAGTCGTGTTCTAACAGATGATAATGACCCACTCCATCGTGTGATAATGGCCGACTACATTTTGTGATAATGGCCGACTCCATCTTGTGATAATGGCTAGTGATAATGGCCGACTCCATCTTGTGATAATGGCCGACTCCATCTTGTGATAATGGCGTGATAATGGCCGACTCCATCTTGTGATAATGGCCGACTCCATCTTGTGATAATGGCCGACTCCATCTTGTGATAATGGCCGACTCCATCTTGTGATAATGGCCGACTCCATCTTGTGATAATGGCCGACTCCATCTTATCCAAAATTGACCACGGAACATGATTCATTCTGATATTGA
>OUQQ01000102.1:7827-44600 GCA_900404475.1 Spongospora subterranea | reverse complement strand
AGGCGGTTGTTGAGACTTTCCTGAAGGGGTCGGAGGCGGTTGTTGAGACTTTCCTGAAGGCGGTTTTTGAGTTCCACCTGAAGGAGTCTGGGGCGGTTGTTCAGATCCTCCTGCAGGGGTCTGAAGCGGCTTTTGAGTTCCATCTGAAGGAGCCTGAGGCGGTTGTTGAGCTAGTCCTGATGGGATCTGAGACGGCTGTTGAGATCCACGTGAAGGAGGGGGTTGTTGGGACCCTTTGGTAGGAATCTGAGGAGGTTGTTGAGAAACAAGTGAAGGGATAGGCCGTTGAGTTGGTCCTGAAGGGGTCTGAGGCGGTTGTTGAAACCCACCTGTTGGGTTCAGAAGCGGTTGTAGAGGTGCAAGTGGTGGTATCGGATTCAGTTGCAATGGTGGAATTACAAGGTTAGGCGGCTGGGGTTCCGTTGAAGTAGCAGGAATCACCATGGGCTGTAATTCGTCAACGCTCCAGCCAGGCACCGAATGCGGCGGGGCAGTATATGACAGTTTCAGAGGTTCGCCAAAAAATCCTGCCGGATCTATCATGTGATGACCTGGCTCAAAGTGGCCATTTCGGTTATCGACCGACAGTTCGATTGCGAATATTGCCTGAATAGTAGTTAGGATAATAAAAGCGACAACCATAGATTGATAGCTTATGAAAACGGGATTTCGGTCTTAGAAATAATATAATACGTATTCGTGAAAATTAATAGAATGAGTCACTATGTTTACCAGTGATTCAATCGTCAGCGTGTCCTCAAGATTCAGCATGAGGGCCCTTTTCTTTCACGATTATCTATAGCTTATCCTTTCGTGAAACTGACGTGAGAGGTCGTTAAAGCATCTTAGATACTTCAGGGAGCTGCTTCAGTAAATACTATGGACACACAGATATGTAAACCGCGGTGCTCAGCCATGGTTCAACAGTGCCCTGGCACCAATAACGAGATAGGCAAATATCACAGTCAAGATACGCCCTGATATGTAAATCGGGAAGGTGAATATTCACCCTTGAGGAGCACAACCGATTGCTGAAATACAGATATCACATTATGACACACAACAGTAGCGGTAGTAATGATTGTCATAACCAACTATAGTGACAACATCCTTTGGAATGAGAAGGTGACACAACACCACTGAGAAACGCGTTCAGAACGCTCCAAGCATGATCGCTGCCAATGATACTTCGTTGGGGATAATCTAGAATTGTGCATGTTGGACATAATACCATCCTCATAGCTAAGTCGGGGGTCGTTCAGTGCACGTACGCTTTGACGAATCTTTACACTTCCTGATGAGTCGTCTTTTACTTCGATCGCCGCAAGCTGACGACCGACGAGTATATTTCATTGTGCTGTTGTACACATTGAAAAGTTCATCCAAGATGTTTCGAAGCTGGTCCTGCAGATTCTATCTACTTAGTGGCCTTGATGCCGGATTCGATGATGAAACGAGGCGTAAAGGTCAAGGACGTTCTATACCATGTCAAGTTTACGCTGCTTCCAGGAATCCTGAGGTATCAATATTGGAGCAGTTTTAGATTATATCATCATGAAACTTTACTAACATCGATTACTCTAAGAGGCATTTTTGCGCCTTAATGATGCTCTTTGTGTTGAATTCTGGCTTAATGAAGACTTTTGATCAGAGGTAGCGTTCAGCAATCCGTAGAACACCCTTAGCACATTGGAACTTATGCGATCTGTGCAATTAGGTCCAAAGACTCAGGTAGTCATTCAAAACAGGCGCTATCGCAAAAGTTGATGTGGAATGTCTCATCCAGTGTCATGTTGAATTCGATGAACGTGCCTGCTCCAAGTGGAATGGCCTGCATTGACCGACCATGCCATCCAATCTGTCATTGATGGCATTACGAGACCCAAAAACATTACAGCTGCATTACCAAAGGCACATACAAGCATGGCATCTCCGAACACTTTTTTGCAGACAAACATCTCTCTGTTCGTGTAAGTAACCGCGTCAATTGGTACGGTCCCATGCAGGTCATTGAAATAATTCTCTATGATTCTATGTTTACAGTTGAACTTCTGATTGTCTTTAACCTCTTGATGTTTATGATTTCCTAACTAGAGTATATCGGCGATAGCAATCTCAGACGATAAGAATGCCAAAATGACCCACGTCTGTATGACAAAACTTCTCAAATCTGTTTCCCCCAACTCAAAAACTCAAACTAAACGAACTCATGGAAGGATCCATGTACAATGGGAATACAAGTGCAAATGTGAAACACCATTACAAACATTTGCAATTGTGGTGATAACATGGTTGTAATGACTCAGCATCCAACCCTGTTGACTCCTCCTAGGGCACTCGTAGCTGCATCATAAGTTATTAATTGACCAAAGAATCTGTAATTTAATATTTATGCGTCTATTGGTAATCATCATGGCGCTTAGCGCCGCTGTAGCCCAAATCGGCAGCGCCGACGGCGATTCTGCAATCATCATACGAATTCCGGCGTTCACATCAGCACCAGAGGGGTTATACGATGCTTCAATAACGCCAACCAGTAGCAGGCTGGGCGAATACGCAATTCAAGAAGGAAAACTGCCGTTTCCATTCAATTTGCCACCAGTTGATGACAAACTTACCGCTGAATCGGTTCATGTGCGGGAAACTGCTGGAGACCAAGTCAAGTCTATCTGGAGTTTTGGTGGCTTGGTTCGAGATAGTCAACCAAACTATCTGAACCGAGAGGAACGTGTGCTGCAAAACGCATCCACCGGAAACCTGAAAGGGAGCGACATTGTGGTGGTATCTCCGCCGGCTTGTCATGATAATGATATGACGAGCGTAGTTGACACCAAGGAGATTGACGCCGTGATTGGGTCAGTCGATATGCTCAAGAGTGAAACAAGCTCCAAGGATGGGAAAATACCAAAGCAGGTACCGTTGACACAGTCAAACTTGAATGGGGCCACAATGCAAATGGTAACTTCAACGGATTCACCCAAAACTGGGGCGACAGTTCAACAAATGCCGATAATCAACTCAAGCATGTTGCAACGGTCTGGAGGGCTCGTGTACATGCCTCGCCAGGGCTCAGACAATATAGCCAATCACGTCTTAAACAGGTCTTCAAATACGACCGTTAACTCAAGCATGTTGCTAATGACCGAAGGACCTATGCATTTCCCTCGTAATGAAAAGAAAGACATGACGAATCAAGGCGAAAACAAGTATTCAAACTTGGTGGTTAATTCGAGTACGATTCCACGGGCGGGAGTGCTTATGTATTTGTCCCGTAACGGTTCAGAGAATACGCCGAATCACGTCGTAAATCGTACTTCAGAAATGAGCGTTAACTCAAGCATGTTGCTACTGACCGAGGGACCTAAAGAATCGTCTCGTAACGGATCAGCAAACACAAAAGAGCAAGTTGACAACAAGTTTTCAAATATTTCGGTTAATTCGACCACGATTGAACGGGCGGGAGGACCTCTGTACTTGTCTCGCAGCGGTGAAGAGGATGTGAAGAATCGTTCTTCAGAAATGGCCGTTAACTCAAGCATTCTGCTGAAGTCAGAGGGTCCCATGCAATTGTCTCGTAATGATGTAGACATGAAGAATCGTGTCGCAAACAGTTCTTCAGAAATGGCCATTAACTCAAGCATGCTGCTAACGACCAAGGGACCTATGCAATTTTCTGGTAATGATGTACAGGATACGAAGAGTCACCTCGCAAACAGTTCTTCAGAAATGGCCGTTAACTCAAGCATGCTGCTAAAGACCGAGAGACCTATGCAATTGTCTCGTAATGATACAGACATGAAGAATCGTGTCACAAACAGTTCTTTAGAGGTGGCCGTTAACTCAAGCTTGCTGCTAACGACCAAGGGACCTATGCAACTGTCTCGTAATGCTTCAGGAGGAATACCGAAACAAGTCTACATCAACTCTACAACGGCTAATTCGAGCGCAATGCCACACGAGACACACTTGCATCGCAACGAAACGCAATCCGAGAGCAGTTCTGCAGAAACAACCCAGCTGAACGGTAATATTACGTATGCCGTGTCGAATGGAATGAAAGGAACAGCAATACTTCCTAAACCGGACTTGCTAAGTAATGAAGATATCGGTATTTCTGGCAACGGGACGACAGCTATGAGCATTAATGGCCCGGCCGCAATCAGTGTGCAGCAAGTATTACAAGATGGACGTAATAACAACACAGCTGAAATTAAAACTTGGCAAATTGTGAAATTGAACTCATCAACAAGTTCTAATCACACAGAAACCATCGCTGGCAATAAGGGAAAGCCGGGGTCATCAAGTAAACTAGCACATGGACAAGGTACAAGGACCAGCAACGGAATTCAAATCCACCGTAAGAACCACAAACAAAAACCAATTCAGGTATCGCCACATGTCAGCGGTGAAAGAGTAAACCCTAAGAAGAAAGCTGTGAGCGTTGGAATTTCAACAGTCACAAACGGATCATTGACGACTTCAGAGAGTGTAGCGCCAGTATCTGCGTCTGCAAACCTGGACGCCATTCTGGAGGAGATGAAAGCGGAACGGGCCCATACTGAAGCAAATCGAAAAGGTCATGGGATCAGAGACACTAACGCAACTAGTGATCAGGCTCTGGCAGATTCTATCATGAAGATATTGCATGAACACCATGTAAACTCGGGAGCTCAGGGAACATTCCACGCCAGCGGTGAACGGGTAACTCCCGTGAAGGCGGATGAGACCTTGCGAAATGCAACGGCCACGATGATGTCCATTGGAAAATCTAACGTGTCGGTTGTTGACGCCTTTGGGAAAGAAGCGATTGTAAAGAATTCCCATGTTGAAAGTGATATCGGTGGACATGAAATGTTTAACGAAACCGCGACCGAAGTCGGGATTTTGATGGGTGCGTTTGGAAATGTGTTGCACGCTCATCATGGTAGCGCCGGTCACGTCAATGACTCTCAGCAAAGCGAAGTGGGCTTTTCGGGGCAATATCAAGGAAACACGACACAGCGCGAATTTGCTGCTGAAGATGCCACGGCCGTGGAAAAGATTAACAACTCGTTCAATGATTCAGCACGGATTTTAGCTGAGCGCGAACGGAAGGCTGAGATCGATGCATATCGAATAACTACGATATCTGCCCGAGATTTGAAAACGAATCAAGAGGTTACTTTAGCACCTGAACTTGCACCGGAGAATCCACTATTTCGTAGTATATACCCTAACTCTATCTCTGCAAATGACGTCCGTGGATCTGAGCTATTCCAACGAATTCCCAACGAAAGATACACCGGGAATCAGCAGCTGACCCCAAATCTGTTCATTGGCGACGATCAAAATACGCCTCCTGGACCAAATGGGCAATTGTTTGAGTTCGCCCAGGAACCTGCTGTCGGCAATGTGCAGGGAGGACAGCGCTTTTCAAACAGACAGTCTGTCAGTCCTGCCATGCGCAACGATCAGGCGATGTTGCAGCAAATATTGGCGCCAATGGTAATATCGCCAGAGGATGGCCAAACGCCAAGATCGAGAATGGCATTATATGAAGCTCGTTAGGTACTATCGAATGAGAACAGCAATTCCCTGATTTAATCTAAACTGAGTTGACTATACGGATATAAGTAGAACGAGCCCGTTACGAAATTTAATACATAAACTGCGATTGACTTATTCAGATAATTACGCGATCGTTTGACCTCAACTGCTAGCGATTGACCTTTCAGACTTGTTTCTTTTGAGCGATAAATTTTGGAAGGGGGCGCGCCTAAGAATGACGAGCGTTACATATATGTGACAAAAACAGATATAAATTTGAACCTTGAACATATGCCGATTGAGTTCTTTTACAAACTCACGATCTTTGATCTTCTGTTCTTCGATCGACAACTGCCTCTTGGACTCCTCAGCGATGCTTTGTCGTTGAATACGTTCTATTTCTTTCTCCTTTCGTGCAATCATGAGAGCATCACATTTAAGATTGAAAGGGTGCTAAAATGATGCATCACAAACTATCTTATCGATAGTGATGACATGACAAACAGGTTGAGTTATAGCAGCTATCGGTTTTGACGCGATATTGGCACTTTTCCGCCGTGAATCGGTGCCAGGACGCGCGTAGGAACTTGGATGTGACGAAGGGGTCGAAGTGCGTCTCTTTGTCAAATGTTTTGCCTAATAAAGTTTGTAAAATAGGCGAATTTTCCTAAGATATTGTTACAGCCAACCTTGAAACCTGAGAATTCTAGAACTGCTGCTTGAAGTTTTGCCGACCTTGGTCTGTGCAAAAGCTCTGGTGATACTGATCTTATATGGCAATATTAATTTCATGGAAAATGAGGGGTGAGCCCATACCTGGTTGGCTTATAATTCGACTGCTTGATCTTAAATGGGGAATACACTCCCCGGCTAATCGTACCCGGTTTGAATCGCTGGTGTGGTGGCGAGGTCGTCACGAGACAGGTAGCAGGTGCCGCTCCCTCATTCGCCATCCAATTACCAAGTGGTAGTACGATACGATCCGCTAAACGACATTGATTGAAATGCACGATACAGAGGCCGCAACAACTACCTACATAGGTGTAGGAATAATAGGTGTACGGTATCGGTATCCACTAGCGCAGTAACCCGCACCAATAAGAACGAGTCATATTTTCAGAGAAAGTCTCAAAACAGGACATGACACGATTTGGTGCAAAGGCCACGCTACGGTATCCATCCGCACTACAATACCGTGCTCAAAAGTTCAAATCTCCTCGTAATTCGTGTTTAACTAACGTCACGGCTGAATTGTCGAACGGGAGTCGACAACCAGGCGTTCGGCTAGGAAAATGTGTGATGACGGTGCTGATGGTGCGAGCTGCTTCATCTGCAACGTCGATCTGAATGCAATGGAACTGGGACAGCGCAACAGGCACATCAACAACTGTTTGGACGGGCTGGAGGCGCCACATGTTGGTGAAGCCGATACCGTTAATGTGCAGGCTTTGCCGCATATCTCGCCGACGGATATCACCAGGCTTGTCGAATCTCTTGATTCGGATGATGACGACATAACCTCATCTTCTACACTGCAACCAGATCCAATCTTGTCGAATGTTTCATCCTCTCGACTATCTCCTGCTGCGCTATCGCCGTTGCTAAGGCCAACTACGCCCCTGGCCCCGGATATATCTTCTTCGAAATGTTTATCGCCAGAGGAAGCGTTCTCTCCGCCTGAACTAATGTCACGATCCGCAAACCAGTGCTGGATTTGTCACGTGAAACTCACCACCTCTGAGGATTTTGCTGGGCATTTAAGCCGGTGTTCGTCTTTACCTGAGGATTTATGTAGGCGTATGCTTGATGGCGACAATGGAGTTGTTTATCCAGCCATTCTGTCTGTAATCGACAATGAGCTTTCCAACCTGCAGCGCCTGCGCAAGGCCATTTTGGTGAGAAGTTGACATTGGTTATCCAGTTCTTACCATATATAAGTATCTCTTACTATGTTTTCGACTATTTCAGTTTTCGTTTGCGGTTCAGTTTCTTTGCAAAGAGTTCCGACATGCATGCTCACTATTCTGCTGAAAATGTTAGGCCATCTATGAGCCATCCTCTCGACGATCAAGAAAGGTGTTGCCATGTCAAAGGATTAGGCCTAATTTATCACCGGCATTGCAACCTTTGCAGACAACAACAACAGAAATTTGTAATGGCGTTGTTGCCACCAGAGCGAAACGAGATTCAGGGGAATCTGATCCAAACCATGATGGAGCATTGGGAAGATGGCCACGCATCGGCAACATTGTAATGCAGTCATCGATCTCTTCTTAGTTCTTTGATCTGTTCTGAGCCAACTCGGAACCATATATCTAACTGACATAACTTCATTTTTTATAGAGTGCGGCACCGCCATCCATTATGGACGCAACCTTGTCGAGGACGGTTGAGGAATCACCGAGCGACCAGGAGAATCAAAAAGGTGAGAACAGTGCAATCCCTCCTTGCCCCAATTATCAGTCGATGACAATCCCAGAACTCAAGGTAATACGTCTTTCTTGTGTATAATTTCAGTTCGTTGGAATTATTTGTAGTATTTTTGCAAAATTGTCTCGAACCTGATCTACGAGATGTCTATTCCGTATTTTAGAATTTTAATTAGTTGTCTGCAAATTTCTCTGAATCATTTTTACTATTACATTTCCAGTGCTTCTATGCACCTTCTGATGTTGTGCTGGATTTTTTCAGAAAATCATGTCAAACTATGGTTTTCGATCGGGATCAAAAACCTATATGGTGCGCGAATTGACTGACATCTGGGCGACCATCCATCGTCCTCAGGAGCCGGCGCCTACATTACCGGCAATGGATCCATTCCGGTCCCCGCCTAATCCCCGCCGCAGACGAAAGGTGGGCGCCGAGACCAACACCTCCAATAAACTTGGATTTTAACTCAATAACAGGCAGATTTCGCTGCGTCAAACCCCCCGGTTAATTCAATATTCTCGTTCATCGCCAAACATGATCTTCTGCTGGAACACATCCTCTGTCTACAGGTTTTGCTTTCTATTATATTTTAATTTCTGCATCTTATCAGATGATTTTTTACTAGAGCGTTGACGTGAATGAGTTACATTTCGAGTTGAAGCGTGCCGAGATCACTGTCCCACTTCGAGTGAGCAAACCAGTGGTTTCTTGTTTTACCGTTTATTCCAATGTGTTTCTCAGGAAGTGATCCGTTTCTGCCGCGAGCAAGGCATTAACACAGTCGATAAATATCGCCAGGCAACCAATACATCATGAAGAACTGCATTTCCACGGTTGCGAGAGTTTGTAAATTCATCTTTGGCTATGCGCTTAACCCAAAAACGGTGTACTCTAGGTCTTTATCATTGCATTGACAGATACGATGTGGACCATAACCGGAACCGCAATCGCGCGCGCTACTTATTTCCAACTCGGCCGCGAGGCATGAATTTATCAAATGGGCACCAGCTAACTGGCACACGATTTCGAAACGTGTTTTTCATCAATTTGTTGTTTGTGCTCGGATGCACTCACACATCGGTCAAATTCGGAGGATATACTGTCATAGCTTTGCGATGACTCACCGGTTGCTTATCATTGGATAAACATCCATGAGTCAGCATGCAAATCGAGTGGACACTGGGTTTTATATCATAGTTGGGAATTAATTTAACATCTAACCAGAGGCTGCGGTCCTGGATTTCAATCATATGCGCCAGGATGGGCTAAATCACTCGTCGAACTCCCAGCTGGTAAGACGCGCCAAATCCCATGATACTGATTGGAAGCAGCAACACGGACCAAAAAACTTGCTTGAAGATTACGATGTTGATAGGGTTATTTGCAAAACCCTTCAAGGTTCTGTCGTCTTAATGCGCGAAAAGCAATCCGGCAAGCTGTTCGCTGTCAAAATCGCTTTGAAACGTCTGGTTGATCGAGGAATGGCTGCGAACGGGGTTAGAATCTGCGAAAATATTTGTAATGAGGCAAAAATATTACGCTCTCTCGCAGCAATGCCATCGTCACAAAATATTATTCAGTACCATGATCAACGGGAAGATGACGAACGCCATATCCTGATAATGGAGTTCGCAGGATGTGGCGAACTGTTCGACTGGATTAAGGAGCGTGGAGTCATCGCCAATGACAGAGCCGTTGTCATCTTTCGAGGCCTTACCAACGCCTTAACGATAATTCACGGCCGTCAGATTTGCCATTTGGACCTATCATTGGAAAATATTCTGCTCATGGCTGATCAGACGCCGAAAATTTGCGATTTCGGGCTAGCAAGGTCTTTCCAAGATGGGGTCAAATTTCGTGGCGATCCGACCAGCCGACCTGGAAAGCTATCATATATGTCACCGGAAGTTTACGCTGGTGACGGTTTCTATGGGCCTGCTGCTGATATCTGGTCGCTAGGAATCATCCTGTTCATTATTGTGTTTGGGTTTCCACCGTTCGAAGTGGCATCGCCTAGCGATGTTCGGTATGAGTTCATGGCGCGCCATGGCCTAGCAGCTCTCCTGACCGAATGGGGCTTGCGCCACCGTGTCAGCGAGCAATGTCTTGACCTAATCACCTCGATGTTACGGCCGCAGTGCTCGCGAATCACGCTGCCCAACGTCCTGGCCCATCCTTGGCTTCGATCAACAAAGAAATGACCGATTAACACGGAAAATTCAACAATAACAAAATGAGTGTCTAAAAATAACATGAAATTTAATAATCCGACTCGAACAGTGAAGCATAGAGGGCTGTGTTAGAATAAGCGATAATAATATTGATAGATAGTATAGTCAAGTTGGAGGTGACGCTAGTGACAATCAGGAAGTAATCTTATCAGCACCTCCTGCGATGGTCTCCGGAGACAGCTCCCAGGTATCATCGTCAACATGGGTGACGCTCTCGTTCTTCTCAGATAGGATGTCTTCAACATTACGCTTGCCACCTCCAAAATAGTTCAGGTTATCGGCCAGCAAATGCAAATTTGTACATGTTGGACAGCGGGCTAAAACGACCCCGTGGTAATACGCCTGCTTGGACATCGACTTTGCTGTGCGAGTCGAACACACCTTGCACGTGAACAGCATGTGCAGGCGGGGATCCGATTGACTCGGTGTAGACGCTGCAAAACGCGGGCGCAAGCAGCGATTGTTTAGGACGACATTGGGCGGTCTATAATTATTGGCGCCCGCCCTACATCTCAATGCCACTTTCTGCATAATCCTCAACATCATGGTGAGCTTCCCGAAAATGCCAGCAAACTCAACAGCATCAACGTGGCGCAATTTTGATATCAGAGCGCAACCATGATGTCAAAGGAAAACTGCGTGAATGTTCAAAGTATCAATGCGTTATTTGGGAACATGCGGGAAATGGATCGAGAGAAAGGTCCACACAGTCAGTCCAAAACCTAAATGTTGAATAACAGCAGTTACAGCACCGACACCATCCGGAACGATATTCAAACACTGGCTATTGACTTCCACCATAACAATCTTGATAGGCCGGCACCGAGCACCAACAACATGACTCGCTCGGATACCGGTGGGGACGGTGACATTAGTCGGGGCAGACTGTAATGATACGGGCAAAAGGCCGTTCCCGCTGCACCCAATCAAGTGAAGCCATCAACTCCGTTTTAATATAACAACAACATTCGTATATCATAACAGTAAACCAGATTGCGGTAGACCTGAACACACTACCACAGATCACAAAACCATTGAGTATTTACATCGTGAAATGGAATTCAACATTCTAAGCACAAAGATGGAATCGTCCAAATACATCATAGGCTTTACCCAATAGCTTTCTACCGGTGACGATCTCCACTGTAGTCTCATGTTTGGACATTGATTTCCATGAAACGGCTCAAATGCGTCGTTCATGGACCACACACACAGGCATTCAATCATGGCAATTGTGCTTACGGCAAGAACAAAATCTTCGCTCAATTGCAGCAAGTCTGTATTTTAAACTAGAAGAGAATTTGACATGAGGCCGACGCGACCGATCAGTTTCAGCGCCGCTGCCTTCTTAGCTTCGAATATGGTTTCCGCTTCAGCCTTCTCAACGCACTTGCCCTTGATAAATATGCCAACTGTATATGATGGCTTCTCTCTGTCATCATATTTGTCTATGGACTCCAAAACGCGGTAATTCGGCAAACCTGAACGACCGATCAAGATTAACATTCTGAATAAAACATGAACAAAGCATATCCGGAAAACGAACAGTAATAGCGGCAGAACAAAACATGTCGAATGACACTGTAAGTTCTCTTAATGCAAACCGTTATTCAAAGACTAAAAACACGCTCTGACAGTGGTGATATCGCTGGCAAGTCGTTTGAACAGAAGAAATCGGGTCCAAAGAGACGCCCTGGTCTTGATGTTTCCATAAAGCTGGTAAAATGTGGTCTGCAAACAAGGTCACGCAGGCAGAAAACCCTGAGTCTAGATAGACAGCGCCGCAAAACGCTTCCAACGCGGTTGATTGAATTTTGAAATATGCTCGGCGAGGTGTTGGAGTCCGCGAGCTCACAATAATGAACCTAGATAGGCTCAGCGGCGATGACGTCAAGGTACGCGACAGTGCGTCGTTATTCAACATGGCCAGGCGACGGAAATGAAGACTGTCTATGATCGGCGAACTTCAAGTCAGTGTTGATCGAAAACCATGAAGAAAAGGAAGTCGACGAAACGATCAATAGAAAATGGCGACTGTTTTTGTGATAAAACCTGAAGTTGTGAAACTTTGAAAAACGGGCGAGTTCACAGATGATAAATGGTTCAGAGGTAGAAAGTTTACCCTGCGATACATTCCCCGACTTCTGGATCGTAAAGGAGGACACAAGGAATGATAATATCGCATCACCAACAAATGCCAGGCTGCGAGCAGGTATGGGAAGAGCAGCGTTAGGATCCGAATCCGTTACAAAATTCTGACAACATATTTCAGATATTCACAAAGCAAACGACAGAACTTGACGGGTCAAGAACGTCATGAAAAAATAGATAAACCCAATATCTCGTACAGTACAGTCCGGGCATAGGACTCGATCATTTACAAAATGAGCTCAACGCTTGCGATCAACCGACATTCAAAACAAGAAATTTTGCCCGAAACTTGTATGTAGTTTAAATGTAAGGAAACATGTTGAAATGTAACTAGATTTACAGGTTGTATAAAGGCCTGGGCAATAAATTGGGAGTTGGCATGCGGCAATCCGACTTGAGCCAGATACCGTTCGAGGCTTGCAAGATAGCCAGGAGGTAGGCGTTGCAGTATATCTCCATTTAAGCGCATGTTGGTAGCCTGACCAGGCATCATGGCCGACGCCAAGGAGAAGGGTGGGGCGGGAACACTGATATCACAAGCGGCGTCAGGCACCGCCACGGGAGCTGTCAGCAAGTGTCCCATTCCAATGTGTCGCAATATCGACGGCTTTCCATCTTCCTTGCTCGATACCCTATTATGGCCCGTTAAAGGACGTGATTCAACGCTAGTATTAGCGTATCGGCTGGTACTACAGCGTAGGCCGCGCCGCCCTATTGCATGCAGTAACGACATGTATTTAATAACCACAGCCACAGTACACGTGACAAATTCGACGGATGATTTGACAGTCAGGAGTACCCCCAAAATCCTGCGTGTATTGACAAGGTTGCGCCACGTATGGTGCACTGTGGCCGTCAATTACCACAGATGGTCACTTGGTCAGGTCTGGCACTGGACAAGATGTTCCAGCAACATCATGGTAAAGTCAGGTTGATCAGGTTAACATCGCTCTCTCTCTCCCTCTTGTAGTTCAAGGTTTTACACGTAAAACTGGTCATTTACCGGCGTTCAAAACATATCATTTGATCATATTAGGGCCAAAGGTTGTCCTCAGCATCAGCATTCTAATGTGAAAATCAGCTCTTCCAGTTCGTTCAAATTATTCTGATCAAACTCTGTTTCATGTTAACGTCCAACCCTATATATCCGGGGATTGACTTTTATTTTGTTCACTCAAGGAATGTTTCTCTTACGATGTCAAACATCAAGAAACTAAAACAATCGAGCGCATGGACATACAGTAGAAAAAAACACCAGCCTACAGTACTGTAGTTCAAAGCGGCCCTTGATCTGGCCATTTTCATGACACCACAAGTCAAGTACACGGCAAAACCATGATCCACTAAACACTACTGATTCCGTGACGATCTGCCATCGTGAACTTCAGAATGTCAAGATTTGTTGTGTTTGGACGCCTCCAGAATATTATATTCGGACGACCCCTGAAGCAGCAAACACCGGCAATCGTGGCGCTGGACCGAATTCCACCACAACATCAGCATTTGGGGCGTCGCTGGACACTTTTGTGATGCCCAGGGTAGGTGTGCCGCTGAGATGGGCCCATAGATTGGACGATGGATCTCCAACTGATATAAACCCCATCTCTGACGCCAATTCGGCCAACTCGTACGCGCCGGCGTGGTTTATGGGGACACTGACGCCATCCGTCCACAGACGCATTGTGAACGGTGACGCTAACGCACGCAGAACGTCAATAATTACGGCAACCGCCATGGGTAATAGCTGGGCACTATACTCGACAACGTTAGACTCATCAAGTTGTTGCGAACGACCTCCAATTTTCGGTTTAGCAGATACCGTCACCTGAACAATTATTACGTCAAAAATATATCTACATGAATGATTAAATTAAAAAGCAAAACAATCATGAAAATGTAACATGGATGAAAGGACAAGACGAATAAAGCGAGAAAGAGAGATGGATATTACTTGGTTGAATGTGGGCGATAGACACTGGAATGATGCATTTTTAAATGGGACTAACGATAGGAGTTTGGGAACATCGCCTACAAGGGTTAGGGACACATCAGAACAAGCATTGAAGTGAGGCAAAAATCCAAACATGGTAAAATAAAATTCAGAAGTGGGTAACCGACCAACGTATTTGCGATTGATGAGATAGTTAAAGAGACAATGAAGCGGTAATCTTCCTGAGATAACAATACACGACTCTGGGGAACCATCAACCAACACGGACGGGTCGGCATCGTCGCCAGGACTGCCCAACGGCATCGTGAACTCGATACCGTTGGCTGCCAGCGCCCCACGCAGCTCTAGCGTGGATTGCGACACGATCGCCACCGAACGCCCTGGGCACGGCGACGCGAACATGATGGTAAAGCGTCGGTCGCAAAAGTAGAAATGACTGCAATTCCCATTTCGAAATAGGAAATATAAAGAGTGCAGGGCGGCTTCCCATCGACTACGTCGATCGTCAACGATTGATTCGATGTTGGCTTGGGATTCGGTCAACGGAGCTGAATCCGGGTGCGCCCACGACATCAAGGCAGCATGGAACGCGACAGATCGGGACCGCGTGTCGTTGGTGTAATCTCGGCACGGTGCATGGCCAGATAAAAACAGCTTCTGGGCGTCGGATATTACAGTAGAATCTGAGCAACTGTTAATAAAGCAATCATTTGAATGGATGATGAAGCATAGGGGAGAGGAACAAATACTAAATTAACATGAAAAATGTATATGAATTAGACTAGATTAACAGATATGAAAATCGTTTTCGTCAGAAAACGAATGTAAAACTACCCTCAAGTTGTTCGGCCAATTGGCTTTTGGACCACAGTAAAGAGCCTCGCGATGACAATATTGTCATAGAGAAACGCAGCAGCGATATAGTGAATGATCGGGGGAACTGAATGACAATTACCTGGAGACGTGATCCAATCTAGAGATGAATTAGAGCTGATGCGAATCTTGGTTTTGAGTGTGTAATCAACGGGAACACGATCCACAGAGACAGGCGCCCCAGGATCACCGGCCAATACTCGTTTACTATCCGACGCCAGATGGATCGAGTATGATTTAGACAAGGATCGACCGATAGCATCCAGGCGACCAGAATTAGCCTGACCAAGAAGGGAAGAAAATCGCGGCCTAGGACCTGTTGTCCCCATTACCTCCCACAATTTCTCCTTGAACTACGGACCTGTTGTCGCCATGGCCATGGTGGATTACAGTGGTGTAGACAGGGTACAGTGAAGCTGGTAGGCTCTACATCTACCCATTACCTACCGCTGCAAATATCGTGGGATTTGGGAGCAGATTGTTTGAGTTGTCAATACAGACGATTTTCAACAACAACTCGCCAATCGACGGCGTCGTCCACAATTCTTTCGGTATCCTCTTTAGTCCGATATTCTTTAAGGGCATTATTTAGACTATTCCCGATAACTTCATTACACTATTTTCCTTGTGTTCTATATTTGATAAGGAATGTTGATTGTCCCTGGTTCATGCGAAGATTGCTTTCTCGTTATTCGCTTAGCAGAGCCATCGAGTACCTTGAGAACCTGGGGATACAGAGCGGTGTTGATGATCGAGATTGGTTTATTGATAGTTGAGATGATCGACTCAAGGGCATAACTCAATGGCGAATGACCTTGAACACTCCAGGCAATATACTTATATCGAGATCATCTGATGGCAATAGCTCACCTGACGCCACAATAATCACCGGCTCCTTAGGGCGATATTCAAGCGCCACCACACGATAGACCTGGATCTCATCCATATAAACATGGGATCCATCCTCAAACGCCAGGAACGCCTTCACCATCCGACCACGACTGATCCCGCTTACCGCCAGCACCACATATAGCGAGGCGTCATCGGGCCGGGATTCAGGGGCGAATATCAGGTCGTCGGCCGCTTTACTCACATTCATTACCGTCATCAAAATGAATCTAAACAGTTCAACCATTCAAAACAGGAACGTCTCGATTCATTTGAGAACAAGGATAACTGATATTCAAGGAGTCCTTTATAAATAACGCCAATCACAACGCAATTCCAAACACGACCTCAACGTGATTTTCAGTTCAGATTTGAATTGTGAACGTAAAATTAGAACAGTTCGTTGAACGAAGTAAACCAGAGATGTTGAACGATGATGGAATGAAAACCCATGAACAGACCGATCGTCAATGTGTTTCCATCCTGGACGGCCATGAAGGTCGTCCTGTAATATCGACGGGTCGTTAACCCCATCAACGGGAATGTATTCTGCCGGCTTAATATTCAGCTCAACCCGATACGAGCGCTTCATGGCGATGACAATGAATGGGGCGATCGCCGTCCTTAGGAATAGCGGCAGGAACCGCAGGCGCCTCTCGATAATGTAATCGTGATCGGCCACAATTCCAACAGAACCTGAGCCAACCACATCATGAATTGCTGTTGTTTCCAGTTTCGATATTGTCAGATTTATTCTATCGCCAGGTTTGATCATCAAAACGGCTACTATTGTTCAACCGGTCAAATTCGGATGATGTTCGATTGGCGTATTGTCACAAAACTTAAAAGGTAATATCGTGGCTGGGGCTATGAAAAGGAGAGTTTGACAAGAACTAACAACAACGGGAACGATCAAGAAGAACAGATGACATTGTTTGAAAGAAACTTGTTGGGGTAGATTGGGTGTGATGAGGAGAGTACAGCATTGTAGGTCAATATATGTGGCGCCATCTCCCTTAGAGTGGATTGTGTAGGCATCCATTGGACGAGACCGTGTCTGATTCAACAGGCAGAGGATGGCGTCTGCTGGCGTTTTGTTCCCCAACGAGGTCGATAGACCGTTCATCGTTCCCTGAAATTTGACAAACTGTTGATATAGGGTGTAGATGATACAAATAACGAATGTGGTGAAAGGAGAACACAAACACAATCTCGAGGAAAGGATTGCCTTGTATGGAATGGGCTGAACTTGACAGAAACCCCAATATTTAGACCATAGGTATTCAATGAATTACTTCCAATATCTAACACAATTTGACTGAGAGCCGGTGATACAAGTTAGATGAGCTGAACACAAATAACAATATGATATTGAGGTTGGCATTACTCCAGGAATAAGCAGTAGTGGTAATGAATCGGCTAAACGCGATAATCGGGCAGGATCCAGTCCACATCGTTGCCACAAGCCATTAACCACCTGGTGCACCAAACCATCCCCTGAATATCAATAATATCATCGACCATATAATCCACCACATCGTGACCGCGCTTCAACGCAAATCATGAAGAACACTGAACATTTTTGGTTTGAGCCACAACGATGTCCAAGGAAGAGAAAAACACGTTTGAGTAGAGTTCATCACCCGATATGATGATAAGACCGCTATAATCGGTTAACGTCTCTAACTCTGCCGCGATCTCCCTATAGCTCCAGTTTAGTTAAACAATCACTCCTCTGTTCACATTTTGCATCATCTCAAAGTCATGCTGTATATGGAAGCGCAAATGGTATTACTGAAATGTGCATCAAAATTGTCTCTTCAACTAAAACTGTTTCACACACTCCACATCGTGAAAAAAACGTAGTGTGATGGCAACACCTCGAAATATGATTTCGCAATGTTTGGGGACTTTGATATATTTACAAACAATTCAATGTTACTTGAATAGGTGTTAGTTTCGGCAGAGTTACGATAGGATCGATCTGAATTGTGTTTGAGCAAACCTGCCGTGAGTTTCATGTTGAGTTTCGAGAACATCACAAGATATATTCGCACGACTCAACGCAGGTTTCAAAAGAGTTTCAAAGATACTTCGACCAGAACGCGATCCACCGAACGGGTTCAATATGATCAGGACTTTTTTGCCGCTCCAAACGCAGTCGATCTCGGAATCAGACGCCAGCAAATCGGCCAAGATTACGGCTGAGCGGTCGCGATGCAACAAACATCGGTATAGGAAGTACCCTAGGACTGCTAAACCAATCGCTACTACCACCAACGTCAACATGTTCAGATATTTATCTGTATTTAATATCCGTTTGTAAAATGGATCAGTTACGATATTTTCTTGAATCAGAAAAAGGCTAGCTGTTGACATTGATTCTGTTCATAATGATATCCGGAGCTCATAACCAAATTAGGAAAATGCTCGAATGGCTTCAAGGTGAGGCAAACTAGGAAAAGCGGTGACCCGAGCGACTCAGAGTTCAGCGAGGTTGATGGATCTGACGAGGAAGTCTTTGTTCACAAAAAAGGGTCTTGAGGCCATTCCATCTGGACTTTTAGGTCTGGTTGACCCGTCCAACGAGATTTCGTTTGTTGACCAATCAGCACCGGAAATCAGCGACCTATTTCGATTAACACACGCTTGAGGTACCTGGAGAGGCAGTTATCAGTGATCATGGTCTGTTCGAAACGCTCTGTATTGTGGTCGATGCGCCATCCAGACCGCATTGAATCTGGCAATTCGCCCTGCATCGCTTATACTCATCTCGCTTACAGACAATGCGTCTGGAGTAATGACGTGGTGATTGTGCTGCTATCGAAAACGAATATTTCATCACAGCCTGGCTGCAGAAACCGGAAACTCGGAATTGCCTGTTCCTTCAACTGCTGTACGAAAGAGATGGCGACAACAGCAAAAACATGGAACGGCGACATGAATCTGTCAAAGGCAACGAGTTTGAAGAATATGACCCGTGTAGCAGTTGAAAGGCAAGAAAATCCCGATTTCCCGGTGTCTGTATCAAGTTTCGAAAACAGGCGCGTCTTGTGGGATTTCAAGGTCACTGAATTTGCTTGGTAATATCGCAAGAGACCATGACTGCGACACCCTGTAATACTGCAAAGATATTCATTGATTATTGCTTTGTGTGGGGTGGATGAGAGTTGCGGATGACGTCATCCCCCGGATCCATTGATTGTTTTCTCTCTTCATCAAATTCCGAAACTATAATCTGTCCTTTATCTTCTCACATCTCTTGGGGTTGTGTCTCAGTTTCAACAATGCAATCATCCAGGTGGAAATTGTATTCTCATACATAACGGTGTAATCAAGCACTGCGAGTGCTTCGGAAAAAACGCCAAGTACACCAGTCATTTTGTTTATAAACGATGGATGGACAAGATAAACGATAAATATGATGAAGTGTTTCATTTCATCTATTTTGCGTGTCTTGAACGAAAGTCGCATACATAATACGTGCTCGAGCAAGTTCAAAACGAGTGCTTATCCTCCATTTGGTACATGAAACAAAATAGAGTACAGTTTGCGTTGGCGAATATACAACACTCTATTGCCTCTGCACATCGGTGCAATCAATCAGTGACGTGTTCGAGTGTACTGAAATTGGCCCATATCCGTTACAATCAAGGACATGGACAACAGTGGATCCACCGTGACCCAATAGACATTGCCTGCATAGCGATGGAGCGATGGAGCGCAGCCAGTTTGGACATACAGAGAACCTGAAGGATCGAGATTGATGTTGTGACGCTACACACGTTACGAGCGTATCGAAACGTAAGTTTGGTGCAGCCCTTTTGGCCTTGCTGAGGCCGTACATATGTGGGCAGCGATTTCCCATTGGGGTCGAACGGTGACACACAGGCAGTCACCCGTTTATAAAATGACGAGTACCGGTACCGGTTATACTTTACTGCAAAGGAGTTATGGCATCAACCTGCCCCGGGGCCAACGATGACGTCCAGGCTCTCATCAACTACTACGGGCGAAAACAGTATTTTGGGCACGTGCAAGCCATTTGTGATCATGTTCTTAAGGGTTACGAGTCTGATAACCGCGACCGAGCTCGTTTCTGGCGATGCATTGCGGTCATTCAGCAAGGTCGAATTGTTTTATTGATTCACGTGGGTCACGATCTAAGCCTGAAAACTTGGATCAGGGGAATCGACTCCGGATATTATTTCCGATCTGCATAGTGTTCGCAATATCACTTATATGAGCTTGGCCGCAATAGCAGCTCTTGTTTCAGCATCAAAACGAGCAGGTACGCTATGGAATATTAACATCCAAACCGCATATTATTAATGAGTTTGTAGATTTGGATTCTGTTGCTGAACTCAAACAACAATTGAAGGCAGCATCAAAGACGGTCGGTGGGAACATCGATTTTTGTGCTAAACGCTTCTAAAAACCCATGTCGCAGAAAAATGCAGAAATGTTGGTCTTCGCTGCGAACTTTTTCTGGTTGATTGGGAAGCACCAGCAAGCACGGCAGTGTTTAGAGCGTGTTTTAGGAGATAATCCCAATAATACTGGGGCCTTAACATTAATGGCCTGGGTGAATCTTACCAGCGAAGTTCCCGATCTAAGTCAGGCGACTCTTACACACCTCAACCAAGCTTTTACTGTTCTCGGGGATTCGCCAAAACCAGTTGATGTTGGTTCTTTGCCCGACGTTGTGAACTTCAGCGAATCTGAGTCTAGTCAGGTCCTACTAGGCCGTGCAAAATGGTATGAGCTCAACTGCCGAACAACAAATGCGGACGAGAGCATCAATATGGTCCTCGCTGCCGAAGCTTGGTTTCGCCCGGCGTTGATAGAAAAAGCGCAAATCCAGCTCATGATGCGCATGCCCGAGGACGCTGCAGAGAACGTCCAGAAAATTCTGAAAAAAGATCCAGCAAATGCCGACGCACAGGTAATTCATGTGACCCATGATTTGCAGCAAAGCAATATTGCTCTAACAAAGCCGATTTTTTTTCTTGGATGTTACACATCCTTCATTAAAAAGAGCCAAAACTTTTTGAAATCATTATCACGACTGTCCCATTGCAAGCTCATATCTGATGTTTTGTAATGTCAGCTTCTCTTCGTAACGCATCTATTATCACGTGTGCCTGACGATCCGCGAATCTTGACGGCAATCCAGGACCTTGTATCGACAATTCGTCGAGTGGAGCCGACCAACGCGAATCTCTACTTCAAAGTATCCTGTCTCCTATCACGCTTGGCATTCGGAAACAAATCAATACTAGATATAGCGTCGGTGCCTGTCATTGGTTTGAAGTGCCACAATATACTGAATTTTGAGCAGGTATTCCTGTATCGGCCAAGCTAGTTCCATCAATCCGACCAACAGCGAAATCCGAACAGAGCAAGCGTACCAGATTTTTCTCAAAAACGATGTCTCCTCAGCACTGCAACTGTATAGCGAGGCTTCTCAGCTCGGTGAGAGCAAAACAGGGGCGTTGAATGGTATGATTCGCTGTAAACTTTTTCGCGGACAACTGGACGACGCTGCTCACGAGCTGGATTTTCTGGAAGAAATACAAGTGAGAAATCTTTGGAATTGGCTTCTACTTTGTGTAATTTGTGGGCGCAGGGGCAGAAAGACACGAATCGTCGAAGCGAATCAGCTGTGGAGTTGATGGCCCTGAAAGGAATGCTTCTTAAGCGCCGCGGAAGCGACAAGGCCATGGCCACTGAGTTATTCACGTCGGCTATCAAAGCACATCGTGAACGCCTTGGTGATGTTCGTTTGATGATGATTGCTTTCATGACCCGTAATGCTCAATGCTTTATTCCTTTATAGTTGCGGTTAACACCAGAGTATCTTATTTCATACAACCCTGATTTTATTCTTAACGCTGTCGAAGATATTCTCGACTTGTCAGGTTCATGTCCCAGGGAGGTTCGTAAAGGAATTGCTGCATCAGTGTTGATATATCCTGCCGTTATGTTTCATAGTTTCTTGAATTTGACGTCCCTGAATTCGCTGTTTTGGTCATTCTGCGTTTCTTCAAATTGACTGTTGTTGATTTTGTTTGTTTTAGGAGGGAGACCCACCGAGGCCGGCCCTTACCTTTGTTGGGAACGTCTTGGTGGACGTTGCCGAAATCATCCCCGGCATTGTTCGACCTCATCTTCTTCTGGCAAGGACCCTCTATTTTGACGGATTGTTCTCCCAAGCGCAAACGCAGATTGGTGCCTGCCTGCGGCTAGACCAGCGCCTAATTGAGCCGCGTCTGCTGCGAGCGCAGATAGAAGTGCAACAGCAGAACTGGAGTGAGATCGCAGACGCATTGGACGATATCGTGTCTCTGAATTTCGAGGTGCGACATACGCCTTTGTTCCACATTGTCAAGGTTCAGCTATTGGAAGCACAAGGGCAAACAAATGAAGCTCTAGCATTGATTCAATCCGCAATGAATCTCCCAGGTGTGCTTTCAAATTTCGTGATTGATTTAGCATTAAGAGTTTACTCCCGATTCTTGAAACTGTTGAAAAATTGTGGAACTAATTATTGGCTGCATGTGTTGCTTCGACTCCATTTGGCGGCACTTTTGAATTGCTAAGAAACAAACAACCTTTGCGTTTACAGGTGTCAGGCACAAATCATCGCGTGCAGTGGTTGCAGAGAGCGAGCGAGTCACGTTGTTCTTGCTCTCGGCCCGGCTGCATGCGCGCCAGATGCTGTCACCGGAGGCGACCAAACTCCTGCAGGACGCTCGGAGCGAGTTTGAAGCGTCCCCTGAGTATGATCGTATCCTTATTACCGATGCAGAGTTGGCGACATCTTGCAGAAAAGATGGTACAGACACGCGGACGACGTTTCCAATTCTTGTTTGTTCCAATTCGAACTCTCCATGTGTTTTTACTTAATGGGAAATGCTTATTCTGCTCCTACTGCATATTGCCCATATGGAGTGGAAAAATATTCAATTTGTCATTGCAATATCGGCCCTTTCTTATCAATTTCGTTCTCAGCGGATGGCGCTTTAAGAATGCTGCAGAAGGTGCAGACAACTTCGCCGTACATGTCGCGAGCCCGTCTTGCGATTGCCAACATTTATCTGGAGCACAAAAAAGACCGGCGCGAATACATTCGCTGTTTCAAGGAAATGGCGGCGGCTGTTCCAAGTGTCCACACGCTGCAGCTCTTAGGCGATGCTTACATTCGTATTCAAGAATCGCAGAAGGCAATCGGTGCCTTCGAACAGGCGTTAGACCTTTCGGTGCAGACCGGTGGTCCTCTCGACCCGGCAATTTATTCGAGAATTGGAACCGCACTTGTCGTGTGCCATGATTATGAGGTTCAATAACACACAGAAGGCATATTTGCTGCCTATGCGTTGAAATCAACTTCTCATATTTCTTTGACGAAAAATTCATTTGACATATCAATATTTTCTTTGGCTTTATCTAAACCACGTTCTCACTTTTTCAAAAAGTACAATGATTTAATCCGTATTTTCTTATCACTTGCTTTTTCAGAGGGCTATAGCATATTACAGTAAGACGATTGCAGAAAAGATAAGGGGTGAGCAGACGCTGTCGCTCAGTGTCGATCTTTCCCGCCTGCTATTTAACTTGAAAAGGTTTGACGAAAGTGAGCGTATATTACGTGCAGCGCTAGTTCCATTCGGCGAGATCTCCGTCGCTGCCTGCGTAAACTGGCTCTTAAACTCTTTATTTGACGCTCTGGGCTTGTTTTTTGTGTTTTAGAATGATGTGTTTTACTCAGCATTGTTGTTCAGCACAACAAGTTATATTTGAAGAAGGTTTAAGAAGCAAATTTGCAGATCTGTTCCAAGTTGTGCAACTATTTTTGGAAATATTTTGGATATTTCGCGTCGTGAATTGTGACAATGGAAATAATGTTAAAAAAAGTCTAAAAACATTGAATATATTCAGGAGGACGTGAGCGATGTTACGAGCCTAGCATTGTTGATCGACAGGGTGATGGCTCTCCTGTTGCTGGCTGACATTAGCAATCACCAGCACCGGACTCAAGACGAACACGACGCACTGCTTTGCGCGTATGCCCTGCAGAAACGCGTCTTGGACGTCCAACGCATGTCGGGCAGCCAAACGGCCATCGAGCAGCAAAAGACACGTGCTGGGTTAGTGCTAGTTTGATTGAAGTTCTGCTGCGTTCTTTTGATTTCATTGCAATCTGGTTTTACATAATTGTGAATTAGCGATTAGCGCATCGCTGTCGCCCTTGTTTGTTCAAGCAAAAGTCAAAGTTTTAATTCACGGATCATTTTTGCTAAAGAAGTCATGGCACGAAACGAAGTAGTGGAATATGGTGCAAATCGAAATCTCCTCTAAATACATCGAGTTGTTGTGTTGAAATATTGGGTTTGTCAGGACAATCGCATGTCAGTTGGCTTCGCTGATGAAAAGGTTGAAAATGACCGACAAGATCGAGTTTTTTTACTCGGAGGCAATTCGCTTGTGCCCAGTTCACGAAGAAGCATTGCTGGCGTTGGCCACGATGAAACTTAATACCGGCGCTGTTATAGAGTGCCAAGCTCACCTGACCGCATTGTTGGCCGCGTCCCCGAAACACGTGAAGGCACAACTCATGCTAGCGGATGCAAAGTTCAAACAGAACGAGCAAGAAGTTAGTATTCATGTCCCTTCACCAAATCGTTTCATTGTAAATTCCTTGTTGTGTATGCCCAAAACTCTTTCTCTCATCCCATTGATATGTACAGTAAAGCGAGGGGTGTCATATTGAAACTCTATTTCACACTTTTGAATCTTCTTATTTTACCATGTTCGTCATCTATATCGTGTTGACATATAACTTGTAATATGTTTTGCTTTACTAAGTACGAGCGTCGGGCAATGATTGAAAAAGTTTCTGTAAATTCAGAAAGTTTAGGTTCAATTGCAGACAAACACTGCAGAACTTTAATACTTGTAGTCCTAATATCTTCTACAGGGAGCAATTCAATATTTCAAGACACTTTTACAAGCGGACGCCACCGATTTCCATGCGTTGGACAAGCTTGTGCAGTGTTTAAAGCGATCTGGACAGCTAGGCGACGTTCATCGGTATATTGCAGCTACACAAAATGCTTGCAATTCCGGTAAAACAATGAATCACCCTGGCTATCATTTCATACAGGTAACTCCCATGGAAATATGGCTATCCTGAAGTGAACTGCTCATAGGGAATGGTGAACCTGTATGAAAGAAAAGTTCGCGACGCTATTCATCACTTGAACCTAGCACGCACGGATCCGGAATGGGCACAACGTTCGCTATGCGAAATGATCGGCATTTACCTTAATCAAGAATATCAGGAGTTGTTTTCTATCAAGGTTAACACAATTCCTCATTTTCGACCATGATTTCAACCGAGATCAATTCCGGCATACTTTTGTGGATATTTTGTGATTTGGCGCTCTTCTTGATAATTGCCAATTAAAACATGATTTTCTTTAACTCGATCAGTTGCTCCAGCAATAACCGGTTCTTAGATTAGCGAAAGAATCGAAGCTGCTGGTCATTTGTTGACCGATCTGGAATCGCGGATCGCGGAGGGCGACGATTCCGGGAGGTTCCGTCTGCAAGTGTTGCGGGCCTATGCCATAATGGCGGCCAAAGATACGAATAAGATAAACCAGATCGTTCCGCAGCTGGTAGAGATGATCCAGACGGATCGTGATTACATTCCGGCTTATCTGGCATTGGCCCACGCCTTTCTCGAACTCAAAGAAGCACCAAAAGCGCGCAATCAGCTAAAGTAAGTTATCAAATAGTATATATTTCAAGAAAGGTTTCCGATTTTACGCACAGGATAATTGCCGGGATGACGCCAGGCAACGCATACGCCGATGAATTCGAGAGAAGCTGGCTGATGTTGGCAGAGATGTACATTTCAGTATGTTGTTATTGACAGCAGAATCATTACTTGTGTGCTTGGTTGATTATTTACAGTCAGGTTCAGTCGATCTAGCTCAGAAGTTGGCCCGGAAAACTTTGGAGCATAGTCGGTCATCAGCCAAAGCGTGGGAACTGTTGGGCGAGATTATGACCATGGAAGGTTCGTTTCAGGACGCCGCACAGTATTTCGAGAACTCCTGGCAATGCCATCGCGAAACATCCAGCTCGGTCGGGTTCAAACTGGCGGTCAGTTATCAAAAAGCCAACCGACATATTGATGCGATCGAGGTTGCACACAAGATATTAAACAAGAACCCAGATTGTCGGCAATTAAAGGCCGACGTAATAGATAAGTGCCGATCATGTCTACGGGTTTAGCTCTTAACATGTCGCAAACGATGTATCATTCGATCACAATTACTATAACTTACGACGTTATGAAATCTTTCACGACGACTACGTATGAATATATCTCAGAGCGGTGTTGAACCCAGAATTCGATTGTCATCTATATATCGTTTATATTAATAAGAGATTAGTGTGTAGTCGCCCCGGATGATCATAATTCGATAGTCGTTGATGGCGATTTGTCGAAACTTTGCGTCATTTCGGTCAGGTGCCCAGGTATTCCGATTTGGCGCGCGATCGATCAATGATATTCTGGAGATATAGGACATGGTTTAGTGTGATTGAGAGTATGTCCAGGTTGGGAAATACCTGGACTTGCAGCTGCAGATCATTTGGCATAACCAGAGACCGGTCCTCGGTCCCGATCGAGTAGAATGATGGTAAAGAAGCCGATGCGACATGAGCATTATTGTGAACAGGAAGACTGGATAACTGTGAAATGGCGGTCAGAGGGAGATTGGATTGTGTGTCGAGACGAACATGGATTGTTGGGGATTGTATAGGCGGCAATGGTGGCTGAATAAGGACCTCAGATGCGGTTGGTGGAAGTGGATGATGTCCTTCCGACTTGGAGGAGGTCCTGTAGTGGATGAAGGCCAGGGCCATCACCGACCCGATCGTTAATCCAATACAGGCACCGGCTATAACCACATATAGAGCTGGCTGACCGAACATGATCCATGATAATAGGTCGCTTGGCGAACCACAATCACTACCCGACGGTAGATACGCTTTCATAGACGAACAATAATGCAGATTGAGGAAAGAATCGACAACGGTCGCAGATTGGTCCAGCTGTTTGGTGATAGTTCCTTGGCGTAATTTACTGTTTGGATCTTGAAGTTGCGCCATCAACGCCCCATAAACATATTCCCCCATGACTTGAGTGTCCCTGCTATTCGGCAGAACATCGAACGAAAGGATCGTGCTGGTGTCAGTATCGGCCGTGTTGAAGTTAACTAGACGGGAGCTATCGATCCGAACCGCCTCTGCCATGTCCAACCTCAACTCGGTTAGATCGGCGTCTGACGTCCATCCCTGGTCGAACCTGATCTGCACATGCCGACATGGAATATCGTCACCCGAATCCACCAGCGAGCTGAACAGCAAAAGAAACGAGCACGATGGCAATCCACCGGGAGCGAACCGCATTATGGAGCCCGTTGACGGTGATCGAACCGGTAGACACGACAATCGTGGCGTCATCTTATGGGACCTACGATGGTGAAGAGGGTGGTGAGGGGGATGGGCCAGTAGTAGATAGATAGAGTGGAGAGGATCATTACACTAGTTCAATCGATGGGATATTGAAAATCTTCGAAGGCAATCGCTCAAGGAGTAAATTATTGTCGAGATATCTGTTGAAGGGCGATATCAAAAGTCATTGAACTGGGGATTACGGGGCCATCGCTCACATTTGTCTCAGGTTGACGTTCGAGGCGAATATATCACTGGGTAAGGTGGTGAAGGCATTTCCTTCGACCGATCTGTGTTCGGAACCCGGGATCAATAACAGATATCCACAAAGTTAATGAAGGGAGAATGAATTTACAGAGTATTGAGGGAAGGAGCATCGATCATGGCGGTTCTGGTTAGGCCGGCGATATGGCAATACGATATATCCAGACTAATCAGATTGGGCATCGATTTGATCAGTCCATCGCGCAAACCGCCAGGGAAGAAGTTCCCGTTCAGATTGAGGATCAGTATTCCCGTTAAACAGGTTATCGAAAGAGGAGGTATTTGATCGGCCGTATACTGGATGGGAAAAACCGGAAATGAGATTACTGGGGAAATTTGGCGAGATACATAGATAAACACGCGATAATGACTCACATTATTCAATGATATATCAAGGGAATTGATATCCATTAGCCGAACTGGACTATGGGATTTGGGTTCGGTGAGATTAGTGCAGGAACACAGATTTAAGAAGGCGTCGGTTCCAGTGATCTTCCCTATCGTTAGCTGATTGATGGCGATAATGTGGCCATTATTACTGGGTCGTGGATCGACCATATTGTATTTGGATAGGGATTGGGAGAATTGGGAGCACTGAAGAGGAAGGGAGAGGGCCAAACACGAGAGAATAACGGGGATAATGATCGAGATGGGATACGTTGATGGGTTTGGCCTGAGCCTGATCAGCCAGTCCATATAATCCCAGGTCAATATATAAAGGGATTCCAAGACGAGATAATATATAGGATATGGTCGACCTGTACCAATATATGGGCCATGATCATGATCACCCGGCCAAATAGGGAATATCCATACAATTGCCACAGACAAACAGGGACAGATCTTGGTCACGATAATCACACACCGTTTGGCATATTCCATAGGAAATCATATCACAGATAAGGTCCAAATACATTGGTTGTACACTATAGGTGATCAATTTCACTATTTGAAGGGCCCGTTTTGATGACGCCGCAATAACAATTCCCGATCATCATAATACTCTGAACTTATTGCAATATATTACGGCTTTGGCTCAGAGGATAATATACTGTAATCTGGTCGGTAGATCCATTGCCGGTGCTCCAATATTTGTCCTTGAGGAGATGAGAAAAACCGCTTTGATGCATCTACAATATGTTCCGAATGACCCTTATTGTCAATATTTAGAAGTTTGGTCAAAGTGCTTGGCAATTATGATGTTGAGGACTCTAGAAAGATATGTTGAGTTGAAGAAACAAGTTTAACAGTCCAACGAAACGGTATTCAGGTTCATTGAATGAATATCAGGTGTATTATGAAGAAGCGTCTCATGGTCCTGACTAGCGCCATGATCTATTCCAGATCCAATCGACTTGGTGTTAGTTGATTGTGTTATCCACAATCAAAGGGATATTTCTCCCTCTCCCATAACCACGGTCTGTTCTGGTGGACGGTGGTCGTGTTCTGTAGCGCCATCCGCCACCGCCGCCCGCCCAATACTCTGCCAGATAATAGAGCCCGCCCGGCCGTCCCTGGCCCCTGGCCCTGGCTCCCTGTATCCGGCACCCTTTTCCTGATGATGATGGCGATGTGGTGTCGGATACGCGATCGTGTTGTGCAACACCCTAAACGGGTATTATCATCTGATGTTGGCCTGTTTGGTGTTCCAGGTCTAACACATCCCGGGTCATTTAATGATCTGGTTGACAAGTCTATTCGTCAATGTCAATCATTGATTACTCTGTTATCGACTCACCCGTAATATCTTGATCATCTCTTTGACCCTAATTAAAGGCGGGCAATAGTGGACAGGGCCCTTTCACCATTGACCGCTCTCACCAATATTATCAGTTCTTTACTCCCTTAATAGTTGTCCATAACTCAATGATTTATTTCCCCTTTGTCGGTTATTTCCAGTCAATTGCGTAACGCTCTATGACCCATGTAACACATGTAGTTGGCCATTAATGATGGCAATTGGCTAGTCAAATAATAACTGTGTTGCTCTTTGAACCATATATCTCTATCGGGTTTATCATCTTCTCGTTTTGCTCTATAATTCCTTCCTAATTTCCTCTTTTCACATATAGATCGCTGCAATTAATCGATCAGATATCTAATGAATGTTGTCGTGTAGCTGATATCGCTGAGCTCATTCGCCATATCCATCCCCAAGGTGCTTGTATTTCCCTCCCATTCCTCTCACCCTTGATGACACCGTTTTCCAGATAAATGGCGATCTGCTGGCCAACTAGCCCATGATCGTATGCAGACCTATATATTACTCCTCAATAGACATCATCACATATTCCAATATCTCAATCGGTAATATCATTGTCGTTGTTCATTGACCACACAATCATCAAACCTTTGATGGCCTATAGGGTTAATTCGACTGAACACAGCACATTATCAGCTGAACAGCGATACTTTGTGTCCAGTTTGCTGTTGGATATGAAGTTGAGTGGAATCTCTCTGCCTGATCGATCTCAAACAGAAGTGCACATGTTGATTGAGAGAATCAAGGATATTGAGACCAAATTCTACTCGAACCTGTCTGTTCCGGAATCTGATGAAATTGTTCATATTCCTATTGATTCCCTGCCGGCATCGTTATTAGCATATCTTCCTCATGATCGCCATGTAGTGTTAATTGCTCATTTCACTTAACAACACGCTCACTGAATATAACCGTTCTGTTAGCGAACAGATTTCGTAACGATCGGCCCTGATAGTTACGATCGGTTCTTGTCCTTATTACCTAGCAGGGAATTACGACGGGATATATATTTCAAGGCCAATACTCACTCGAAATCCAATATCGATGTCCTCCACGATCTGGTATCTGCTCGTCATCAATATAGTCAGCTCCTTGATTTCCCATCATATGCAGATTTAAGACTGTAAATCCCATTCATCATCGTCATCATCGATATCGCCATTTTCACCATCGTTCGTCATCATCGTTAGGTCATCATCTGTCTGTTCTCGAACAGGCGCTGTTTCCTTTCTGGACGAGCTCAGTGCACAGATTCGTCCGAAAGCGGATGGCGAGATACGATTGCTGAGGCGTGTGAAACAGACAATGATGAATAATCGTTCGGGAGGAGTCGACGACCAAATATACGCATGGGATATCCCATTTTATATCCAATGCGTTCGTCAACAGTATGGCGTTGTTATCGCACCAGACGCCGTTATCTCTATCGGTGGGTTCGCCCAGAGTCCCATTGGCGTGTGTGTTTAAACGATATTGTACAGATATGGCGATAACAGTTGTGTCAATCATTGTTCGACACCTATTCGGATTGCGTATTGAAGAGCGGTCTATGGCGAATGATGAGCTAGGTTCGTGGGATTCTTCTTCACAGAATCTGGTCAGAAAGCTGGTTATTCTTGGTCACGACTCATCTCATAATGGCACCATTTATCTCGACCTGTATGCCCGCCCTCATAAACTAACACAGGCATCTCAATTCACTGTCCAAACTGGATTTGTGAGGTCGTTATTCTCCAGAAACATCTCAAAATCCCGGTATTGGTCTAACATGGTGTTTTCAGTGAATCTCCATCAGTCGTAATCTGTTGCAATTTCGGTAATAGTGCTGGGCGGATCACTCTTCCTGAATGTGGAACCCTATATCATGAGCTCGGCCATGCGTTGCATGCCGTTATGTCAACCACATCATTCTCGGTCGATATTATTCGTCGCCCCAATCCTGGACTGTTTCATTGATATTGTTTGTTTTTAGCATCTAGCTGGTACACGGGGACCGGCAGATTTTGTTGAGATCCCCGCCATTCTCATGGAGCGGTTTGTTTGGGATCATCGCATCTTCTCCTTGCTCATAGGTGCTACATCTCTTAAAATCTCTCAAACTGTATTGTCACTTATCGGCCGCTCCAATTCCACAGATAATCATCACTCAAAATCGCATCTGGGCAAGTTTTGCCGTTATCGGGACATGTTTTCAGCGTTGAATATGCAGACACAGATTGGGTATTCGATTATGGACCAGTCAATATATGGTCCACATTCCCTTGATCAACCAGGTCAGATTTGATTCAATTCCGTCAGATTCGCATGCTCAACAATTGAATCAGTATCGATCCCTAAACTCTGGTCTTCAATTCAAAAGCGACATATGTCGTACGAGTTCGTGGAAGGATCTCATCCATACACGTCAATGACTCATTTATGTAATTACGGTGCACAATATTACAGGTCAAATGGGCCAACGACGGGTCGTTCATTCGATATTGACCAGAATTGTCATCTCCAGTTATTTATATTGTCGTATGATGGCTCATCATATATGGCAGCATTATTTTCAACAGGATCCGCTATCCCCTGATGCCGGCCGTAAATATTGCGACCGGTTCTTATCTCAAGGTTGTCATCGAGCGCCAAGTGAGATCCTGAACCGTCTTTTGGATGGCCTACCGCAGCCCTCTATTGCCAGTTTTGTCAAGGGATAAGGCGCTTCGATATTCACATCACATCTGGGTTGTGGACAGCTGAAACCTTAGCGATTAGAGCGTTTTCCAATTCTATACAATAATCAGAGTTTGATATGGATTTGTGGGTGAGTTAACGCCCGTTTTGCCTTCTAGCTCTTGACTACCTGTGTTGATGTATTTCCGGATCTTAGATATATCGGGAATGGCGTGACCTTTATTCCCAGCGACTATAATTTGGGAGAATTATCTCCAGGCAATTGGGTGTTGTAATAAATAAAGGGCGTTTGTTTTAGGTGCCAGTGAGTGGTATTCGTGCTGTGTAATGAAGGGTCGTCATCTAATTCCTCAAAGACGTTGGTAATTTGCACGATGTTGCTGGTTGAGTCGTGAGTTCAGAGCCCATTCCCCTTTCAAGGTCATGAACCTCTGCGTAATCAGTTTTCATGACCACGTAGTCGTCATTGCAGCATTTTTGACCAACGCTGTAGGGAGCGCATTATCATTGCCGGTTTCGAATTGAGAACATCCACGACAATCGACAGTTTCCAGCCGATCATGTTCATCAGGCCTGATTGTCAATGAACCATGCAGTACCGTGTCCGCCGTCGACTGGCCATCTTCGAATTAATGTCGACGTATAATGATGTGAATTTGCAAGACCAGTCCTTCGATGAGTAGCAGTCTCTGATAATGACGCGAGGTTTAGCAAATCAGCTTCATTGGCCATAAAAAATGGGTAGACAAAATTCACTAATCCAGACGGTGGTTGACGAAGGAGCCCTTAATTCGTAGATATTGATGGCAAATTACCTCGCCGTGATATCGGTACCGTCAGGCGTCAAAACCGCGCAGACCATTTCTCGACAAATCAAGATAATTTTCCAAATAATTTATGACTAATAGACGATGATGAATGATCAATGATGGTCGTTCACTTCATAACCCGGATAGCACCGTTCAAAACATGATAATGTGGTATGGTAACAGTCTTTCCAGCATTTGTGGCATTTCCCGACCAGGAACTGACATTCTTTCTCGTCGATAGGCTCGCGCTCGAATATCGTACAGACTTTCTCGCAGAAGACGGTGCACACTGCTTCTCTTTTCAGGCAATCGGTCCTGCAACGGATAAATGCATACGGGTTTGGTGAGTGGTCAAACGCTAATGACGCCTGAAGCAGCGCCATCGCCAACACGATCCACTCTATTCGCGCAGCCATCGTGAGTCTGGGCCGAATCGTTTTGCCCCATTGATGACTCATGTTATATCACGACACGACTCAACTTCAGAGGGCACATGTCCCCAGTATTATGTAAACAACAATTTTACGCCTCACAATAGTCAGCGTGATAAGGTCAGCGTGATAGGTCAGACAAAATGATTTTGTTATATTAGACGGTGAATCCCTATGATAAATGGGAAAGAGCCTGATCTGCGAAGAATTTTACGTCTTGATCTGTATCATCCTAGATCAACAGAATCCGATTAGTATGAAACATTCGCAGAAATTCCATATGCAGAGTACGTAAGGTGGATGATTCAAAAAATCACCAACGCCAAAGGATAGCAGTTACCTTTAATTTGTTCAAAACCGGTCGAATACTGTTTTGCTTAAAAGCGGCATCCAGGAGAGGCAAAATTGTGTCGATATTTCGCGCCGCACAGATGCGAACTGTGAATACCGTGAGAACCCACTACAACACCGAACTGTAATCCCGACCATTTGGAATGTTATCCTTGATGGCGTTAATTAAAATGGGAACGAGAGTTGACGTCGTGAAGGGCGCCTTGAAAAGAGGCATGCACTCGACCGTGATTTGCATTGGGATTAGGCGGAACAAGTAGTTTGTCCTGGAGTCGAAATGCTTCAGCAGTTCCGGAATCAGCTTATTCTGTATCGAGAATTCGGACGAGATATGACACAAAACTGTTTCAATTACCTGTCCCCAGTCGACGCCGAAAATCTGGATTAGCTGCTTGACCTGCGCCGGTACCGACGACCGAACATGGGCAACCCTGTCTGTTGCCAGCCGCAACAAAATCTCGTGATACTTTGACTCATAAACCGTCAATGAACAGCTTTTCATCAAAGCAGAAATCTTGTTCACGACACCAAGACGAATACGCCACTAATAGAATCTGAAAACGAGATATAGTTCGTGCCGATGCAACACATACCTTAACGTCACAAGACAACTTGGAGAAAATAGGTGCCAGTGAGACAATCCAAGACTCACCACCAGCCAGAGCGGCAATCCTGTCAACGTTATGCAGAACATTACAGCGAAGATCAAAAGCTTCCTCGCCCAGCATGTTCACGATGATAGGCAATAGATTGGCTTGAGCCGCTTTTTGCTCGATTAATGGACATAATGGAGCAATGATTTTTGCGAATGCAAATTTTGTTTCATCAGCAGAATCTATGGCGAGAGCTTTGGCTGCAGCGATCATGAATGGAGTGGCCAGAGCCGGACCAACGGCCGTGGCAATATCGAGCATGCCATCAACTAAGGCAGTTCGAACTTCCGGCTCAGAATCGGAAACAAGCTTTGCAAACAATGGCATCAGCGATTCGGTGAGGATTGCAGGCGTGGCAGCCTTGCAAACAGCAGCGAACATTTTCGCCAGATGCCGACGAACTTTCCAGCTTGAATCGGCCGCTGCCTCTTCAACTAATGGAACAGATAAATCAGCATTGGTGGATGCGTCGACACTTTTGCCAATTTCAACGGCGCAATCCACGATCAGAATTCGAACTGAGTCTTGATCGTCTTCACACAACGCCCGAAGAGATTGGATCAAGTCAGATCGCAGAAAGGTTGGACCCACAAGGGAACATAGCGCAGGCAACGCAGTGAATGCGGCTTTTCTAACCATTGGGGTCTCATCTGAACACATTTTCTGAATGATACCTCGTAAAACAGATTTACTCTGGTCCGAGGTGACTTTCTTGTAGATTGGGACGATTAGTTGGGCCGAAGAGCACCTCCCTGAAAACCAGGTCGCGTGCGATAGGCGTTCGCAGCAAGGGACAAGGAGATCGGAGACTTGCGAGGGCGTCGTTAACTCAATGATTCGAGAAGCGCCACGAACAGCCGCCTCACGAACGCAGGTTTCATCCGCTTGCATTATTGCCTCCAACATGGGGAGAACACTTCCAGCAGGAACCTGTACGGTCGTTGAACACAGTTCGCCGAGCTGCTCAGCCATGACGGCGAGGGCTTCATCAGAAACAACGCGATCGAAAGTCTCAAGAAGTGGTGAAGCTCCGGCACATTCTGATCCGCTGGCAGCGGCGGCAGCATTGTCAGAGGCAATATCTTCGGCATTACGAAGAGTGGCGTACTGCGCAAGCATTGGCAGTAATTCGGAGCGTGCACGATTGGGACCCAAAACCATTGCAATTGTCTCAAGGCGGCGAAGCGACCTCAGGATTACTTGAGTGTCATCAGAATACAGGCCCGTATGCAAAAGCTTCAGAGGATCCATTCAATGCACAGCCTGCCTGGGACCCTGCAGAATAGCAGGCGCGCTGGCGTGGATGCGATCCACAGCGAGGATATAGTTGGAAGACGTGCAATTCAATATTCAACAATCCGTATTGAAAGCAAAGAACGGGGTCGATTAAATAACGTTTCTAAAAGATGGTGAGCACAGGAATATACAAAACAGGCCGCGCTACACACTCATATGGCACAGTACAGTCACTGTTCCAGTGTAGTCGGTCAGAACGGAGCCTCGTTCACCTCATGGTCGATATCAACAAACCTAGGCAGGCCAGGACTATAGAAGTATCTAACATTTGATCGCATGCAATGCCACATTGTTTTACAATATGGGTATTTGGCCAATTTCTACACGGTCGAGCAAAAAAATGGAAAGTAATTTCTTTTGCGGCAAAAATGTCAAATCATACTTGTTTTAATGCTTGTTTAAGACAGCGGTCTAAGCCACCTTGTCATTGGTTATTTACTACGAAGGCGGATAATCTGTGGAGGTAAATGATTTCGACGCCAAAGTGAAGAAACTAAGAAGGATATTAAATCAGTTTCGTGACGACCGCCTTCGTGCCGCAATCTCTTTGTTGCTGGGGCGACCGACTTTCCGAGGAGCTTGAGTCTCAGCATCGTCGTTGGATCCATCGTCATTGTACTGACAATTGTCCATGGCCGTATCTTGGTCGTCATCCAGACGCTCCAAATCCAGCTGGACTTCTTTCAAGTCTTGCATGAGGACGTTCTTCATGTTGGCATCAGCGTCGACATTGTCTTCGGTAGAATGGGGCGAAACCATATCCTTTTCCAAATGCGTCTTTTCTGTTAACAGAGCGCTGTGAACCTCTAACAAGCGCGAAAGTTTATTCTGAAAACAAAACGAGGGTGAGTACAAACAATCTTCAACAAAAAACAATATAGATATAAAAAACAGTAAAACGGGCTTAATTGAAAACATGACTCATATCAATCAGGATGTAACAATAGGG